>OZ023140.1:4808841-5077763 GCA_963675895.2 Styela plicata
CAAACATGTTGGCATCGCAAGGTGAAGATCTCAGGTTCGAGCCCCGGCGAGTCCGGCTCGCTTATCCATGCATCCACCACTCAACCCAGGGTGTAATAACTTGGGTAGGCTAAACCGAACAGGAAAAGGTCATATCTTTTCAGTAATTATAACCCTTGTTCTTCTACAAGTGGCTGCTGTTACAGGGCCTTGGACAGGGTGATCCACTCTAAGAAATGGCTATAAAAAAATTAAAAAAAAACTGCAGAAAAGAGTTCAATATTTAATCCGAAAAATTGACATGAACAAGAGAGGGCAATCGGAGAAAAAAAAGTTTTTGTCGCGATATTACAAGCTATATAGTGGAATAATATAGCTTGTTGGCACTTTGTGTAAGCTCGATCATAATAGATGTCTAAAGGTCAGAAGTTCTGCGTTTTATGACATGCTGCATGTTCGTTAGAAAGGCGTACAATAAAATTTTAGTTTAAATATATGTTCTATGGTTAACAGTATGATTTTACTATAAAATGTAATCAGAATAAAATTGTGCAACATAACTTGTAATTAGAAAATCAAAATACCTAACTATCTGGATAAGGGTATTCTAAATAACCTTAAATACCATTACTACTTAGACAAACCTCATGTTTATAGTCTCAAGAAGTGCGTATTTTTGGCCCTGTGTATACAGGCTTTAGAATAGTCCTAACGTATATCCTGCATGTCGAAAGAGGCGACTAAAAGGAAGCAAAGAAGTGGGTTTTACCATTTTCCAGGGCAGATACCACTCTCTGCACTTTACCATGGTGGTTCAGTTTCGTTTGGGGTGTTTTTCGTTTAGAGTGCAGTTGCAGGTACTACATCTTTTAGTAGCTTGGCCGTTTGTTAGTTCCCTTCAGGCACTGCTTCCGACCTTGCTCAGAGTGAATTTTCATAAAAAAAATAATATGTGGGATTTCTTTACATGAAAACAACCTGTACTGGCTCTATTTCAAAAATAAAATTTATTACTAGTAATGTAAAACAATTTATTTAGATAGGAGACAACCATTGAGAAAGATTTCTCCAAAAGATGAAGCTAGAAGATCAGAAAAGTAATTCAAAAGGATTATATTACATGTGAGTTCTCTGTGATTTAAATTTATTAAGAATTGAAAACATTTAGAAATATTTCCGGAATAAGAACAAGTTTCATGTGTGTCGTAAGAGATGACTTGACGGAAATGAAGAAGTTGTTGGCTTCACCATCGCTCAGGGCACATAACCGTCAATGCACTTCACCATGGCAGTTTATTACCTTATGCGTTTTTCGCTTAGAGTGCAGTTGTTGGCACTACATCTTGTAGTAACTCTTCTTCATTATTCAGCTCCTTATAGCACTGCTTTCGGCTTAGAGTGAACTTCGAAAACAAATAATGTATTACTTATATGTTGAACTGTTTACTTGTTGCTAGGCGCTAAATAGTAACTTCATTTCCAAATCAGATTATCAGGTCAGCAGATTCATTGCTCAAAATTGATTTATCTCAAAATTTGTACATACATACCCCTCATCAAAAGTGGCAGCAAATTTGTGCCAGAAGACAAAACGTTTTAGAATTTGTTTTTGTAATAAAGATCTTAATGTTTATTGAAAATAGTATTTTACCAATAAGAAACAACAATTTGTGGTGCACTCTGCATCTAATAATTTAATGTCATAGATTGAGCATAAATTTTACATGGAAATTTTATTTTTTTGACAAATTATAATAAATGGCTACATCAGAAGCAGCACAGAAGTGGGATTTAAGTTAACTTCACTTTTTTCTGAAATGTTTTTCTATATTTCAGCTTGCTGCCTTGAAGATTTGATGTACAACTAAAGTTCCTAGGAGACAAACATTCAACTGGACCCATTGGAACATTTTTTAAAAATAATTATACTCAAACTTCAACTCTGTCTCATGATTGAAGATTATGTAAAGTTAATAGCAAGAACTAACTCGACGAGGTCTGCAATGAAATTCACAAAAAAACTGTCCAAACTTTTATTTACCCTGTATCGCTGTTATGGGTTCCATTTAAAAAAAATTGATAAATGTATTGATATTAGCAGATCTCTAAATGATTTTCTTTAAACAGAAGGGAAGCAAAAAGCACTTCATTTTAAAGCTGATTGTTAAATGTATATGTATATAGACATACCTTCCTTTTCTACATGTCATTGCACATGGACTTGAACTTTTTATGCTTTCTGGCTGTAATGCTAAATATTCAACTAATAGAAAACTGCTGTATCTATGATTTTTTTTTCAATTTCAATTAGTTTCTTGTGATATTTTTTGTCAATCTAGTATTTTCTAGTGTTCTAATTATTTCAGTTCAATTCAGCAGGATTTTATTATGTCATCTCTTCATGTCTGACAGAAATTTTATTTTATTGAGTGGCTTGAACCAACCTTTTGTTTTTTCAGTGATCCTCGTCCAGTTGTTGTGACCAGTATATAATATATTATATGTAATGTTGTGGAATCACACACAATAAGAAGCGGAATAGTCTCCTAAATATTCATTTTGAAAAGCAAGCTAGACACCAAACTGGCAGACAAAAATTTAGCAAATGGGCAACATTTCATTTTATATCTCTTGCTAGAAGATGAAAATGCCGCTTTTTGAGCATTTTGTAGATACCAATTCGTAGACTTGTTTTTGTTATCATGATGTTCATATTTTTTTTATGATTTCTCGAAGTTCGGCACAATTTACGCAAAGAAGGACAGTGCTTAGTCAGCGTATATTGTGTTTATATTTTAAATATTATTCAGTTCATACCCAATAATATTGTGCTTTTATAATTATTATGCAAATTTATCTAGGATTACCGCTGTAATATTTTTTTTTTCATAACCATTGCTTGAAGTGGATCACCCTGTCCAAGGCCCTGTACTACCGGCCACTTATAGACGGACAGGGTTAGAATTGCTGGAAAGATAAGATTTTTTCCTGTTCGGCTTAGCCTACCCAAGTTATTACACTCTGGGTTGAGTGGTGGGCATGAATTAACGAACCAGACTCGCCTGGACTCGAACCCGAGCTCTTCAACATGCGATGCCAACATGTTCAACAACTGGGCCATCGTGCCCAAATAGGCAACATTCCATTTTATATCTCTTGTTGAAAAAACAAATAAATGCCTCTTTGAGCATTTTGTAGATATCAAATCGTATAAAAAGGTGCATAACTATTAATACTGCTATGAAATAGCAGCGTCGATGGTTTTGAAGCTTTTGATTCTAAGAAAATGACATGAACATTTCAGGCACTCGAAAAAAAAGCCAATATTGGATATTAGCGAAACTGCTGTATCTTCAATAGATGTTATAGTTTAATGATTTTTTTTGTGAAATATTTTTTGTTATCTTGATGTTTATATTCTTTTTATTATTTCCTGAAGTTGTCAGAATTTTAGTTTAATGAGACATCAATTACAGAACACAGTAGGACAGTGCTTATTCAGCGCCCAAGTATAATCAAGTTGTATATATACTGGAGATCCACTGATCAGTGATTGATGTATTGGTATCATAAGCTACCTTAAAATTATTATATTCTGCTCAAAATTAGTATGCGCTTTTCACAAATATTGATTATATTTACTCCTTTTCTAATTTCTAAGTAATGATCAACATAGCAGAGGAATAGCTATCGATTGATTTTTTACGAAAAGCTCGCAAAATTTCACAGTTTTTGCAGTATTTGGCATATATCAAATGTGCTTATGAAGTCCCAATACAGCCGAGTATTGGGCCTCCAGAACATCATTGATCAATTTTGTAACAAACCACAATCTGTTTTTGATAACAATATAATTTTTCATTGACGATTGCTTGTATATTGAGTTTATGTTTTAAATATTATTCAATTTTTACCCAATAATATTGTGCTTTTATAATTATTATTCAATCTTATCTAGGATTATAGCTGTAATAGCCACTTCTTGAGTGGATCATCCTGTCCAAGGCCCTGTACAAGCGGCCACTTATAGACGGACAGGGTTAGAGTTGCTGGAAAGATATGATCTTTTCCTGTTTGACTTAGCCCACCCAAGTTATCACACACTGGATTGAGTGGCGGTCATGAATTATCGAACCGGACTCGCCAGGACTCGAACCCGAGATCTTCAACATGCGATGCCAACATGTTTAACAACTGGGCCATCGTGCCCAAATGGGCGACATTTCATTTTATATCTCTTGCTGAAAAAAATAAATAAATGCCTCTTTGAGCATTTTGTAGATATCAAATCGTATAAAAAGGTGCATAACTATTAATACTGCTATGAAATAGCAGCGTCGATGGTTTTGAAGCTTTTGATTCTAAGAAAATGACATGAACATTTCAGGCACTCGAAAAAAGCCAATATTGGATGTTAGCAAAACTGCTGTATCTTCAATAGATGTTATAGTTTAATGATTTTTTTGTGAAATATTTTATGTTACCCGGATGTTTATATTCTTTTTATTATTTCTCGAAGTTGTCAGAATTTTAGTTTAATGAGACATTAATTACAGAACACAGTAGGACAGTGCTTATTCAGCGTTATAATCAAGTTGCATATATACTGGAGATCCACTGATCAGTGATTGATGTATTGGTATCATAAGCTAACTTAAAATTATTATATTCTGCTCAAAATTAGTATGCTCTTTTCGCAAATATTGATTATATTTACTCCTTTTCGAACTTCTAAGTAATGATCAATATAGCAGAGGAATAGCTATCGATTGATTTTTAACAAAGAGCTCGCAAAATTGAACACTTTTTGCAGTATTTGGCATATATCAAGTGTGCTTATGAAGTCCCAATACAGCCGCGTATTGGGAATCCCAAGAATCATTGATCACTTTTGTAACAAACCACAATTTGTTTTTCATAACAATATAATCTTTCGATGACGATTGCTTGTATATTGAGTTTATATTTTAAATATTATTCAAGTTTATACCCAATAATATTGTGCTTTTTTAATTATTATTCAATCTTATTTAGGATTACAGCTGTAATAGCCACTTCTTGAGTGGATCATCCTGTCCAAGGCCCTGTATAAGCGGCCACTTATAGTCGGACAGGGTTAGAATTGCTGGAAAGATTTGATGTTTTCCTGTTCGGCTTAGCCCACCCAAGTTATTACACCCTGGATTGAGTGGTGGGCATGAATTAACGAACCGGACTTGAAAGGACTCGAACCCAAGATCTTCAACATGTGATGCCAACATACTTAACAACTAGGCTATCGTGCCCATTTCTCGAAGTTGTCAGAATTTTAGTTTAATGAGACATTAATTACAGAACACAGTAGAACAGTGCTTATTCAGCGCCCAAGTATAATCGAGTTGTATATATACTGGAGATCCACTGATCAGTGATTGATGTATTGGTATCATAAGGTACCTTGAAATTATTACATTCTGCACAAAAATAGTATGCCCTTTTCTCAAATATTGATTATATTTACCCCTTTTCCAACTTCTAAGTAATGATCAACATAGCAGAGGAATAGCTATCGATTGATTTTTAACAAAGAGCTCGCAAAACGGAACACTTTTTGCAGTATTTGGCATATATCAAATGTGCTTATGAAGTCCCAATACAGCTGATTATTGGGCATCACGAGCATCATTGATCAATTTTGTAACAAACCATAATTTGTTTTTGATAACAATATAATCTTTCATTGACGATTGCTTGTATATTGAGTTTATATATTAAATATTATTCAATTTTTACCCAATAATATTGTGCTTTTATAATTATTATTCTACCTTATCTAGAATTACTGCTGTAATAGCCACTTCTTGAGTGGATCATCCTGTCCCAGGCCCTGTACAAGCGGCCACTTATAGACGGGCGGGGTTAGAATTGCTGGAAAGATTTGATCTTTTCCTGTTCGGCTTTGCCTACCCAAGTTATTACACCCTGGGTTGAGTGGTGGGCATGAATTATCGAACCGAACTCGCCAGGACTCGAACCCAAGCGATGCCAACATGTTTTTAACAACTAGGACATCGCACCCAAATGGGGAACATTTCATTTTATATCTCTTGCTGGAAGATAAAAATAAATGCCTGTTTGAGCATTTTGTAGATACCAAATCGTATAAAAAGGTACATAATTAATACTGCTATGAAATATTAGCGTCGATGGTTTTGAATCTTTTTGATCCTACAAAAATGACATAAACATTTCAGGCACTCGAAAAAATCCATTATTAGATATTACCAAAACTGCTGTATCTTCAATAGATATTATACTTTAATGATTTTTTTTTTGTGAAATATTTTTTGTATCTTGATGTTTATACATCAGTGATTGATGAATTAGTATCCTAAGCTACGTTAAAATATTATATTCTGCTCAAAAATAGTGTGTGTTTTCGCAAATATTGATTATTTTTACCCCTTTACTAATTTTTAAGTAATGATCAGCGTAGCAGAGGAATAGCTATTGATTGATTTTTAACAAAGAGCTCGCAAAATTGAACACTTTTTGCTGTATTTGGCATATATCAAATGTGTTTGTAAAGTCCCAATACAGCTGGGCTATCCATTATTAGATATTAGCAAAACTGCTGTATCTTCAATAGATGTTATACTTTAATGATTTTTTTTTTGTGAAATATTTTTTGTATATTGATGTTTATACATCAGTGATTGATGAATTAGTATCCTAAGCTACGTTAAAATATTATATTCTGCTCAAAAATAGTGTGTGTTTTCGCAAATATTGATTATTTTTACCCCTTTACTAATTTTTAAGTAATGATCAGCGTAGCAGAGGAATAGCTATTGATTGATTTTTAACAAAGAGCTCGCAAAATTGAACACTTTTTGCAGTATTTGGCATATATCAAATGTGTTTGTAAAGTCCCAATACAGCTGGGCTATCCATTATTAGATATTAGCAAAACTGCTGTATCTTCAATAGATGTTATACTTTAATGATTTTTTTTTTTGTGAAATATTTTTTGTATATTGATGTTTATACATCAGTGATTGATGAATTAGTATCCTAAGCTACATTGAAATATTATATTCTGCTCAAAAATAGTGTGTGTTTTCGCAGTTTCACTTTTTGCATTATTTGGCATATATCAAATGTGTTTGTAAAGTTCCAATACAGCTGAGTATTGGGCATCCCGAGCATCATTAATCAAGTTCGTAACAAACCCCAATCTGTTTTTGATAACAATATAATCTTTCATTAACGATTGCTTGTATATTGAGTTTATATTTTAAATATTATTCAATTTATACCCAATAATATTGTGCTTTAATAATTATTATGCAAATTTATCTAGGATTGCCGCTGTAATATGAATCAATGTCACAGTCCACTAGATGAACTCGTTATTATAACCAGAATGTATTATGCAGATAATAATTTGTGAACATCATGGCTGTATTACTCGATTCTTAGTGAAAAATCTCTAAATTTTATATGCTCAAATAGATAGATTTATAGATGTGATAAAATATCAAGTTGTTCTTTAGTGATGTATAGATTATAAACATTTGATGAATTTTTTTTTATTTTGTCGTGCCATCTGCATCAGAGCAAATATTATGCTATCTTGTGTAGAGTTATCGCTCTAATATGACTCAGTATCACAGTCCATCGAATGTACCTGCTGTTGAGTCGTTAATATAACTAGAATGTATATATCCAAATGATAATTTGTGAGCATCATGCCTTTATTATAATCATCGTGCTATCTAATCTGACGTTATCAAATTAATATGACTCAAAATATCGGTCCACTGGAAGAATATAACCAGAATGTATTATGCAGATGATAATTTGTGAACATCATGGCTGTATTACTCGATTCTTAGTGAAAAAAATCTCTCAAGTTTTATATGCTCAAATAGATAGGTTTATAGATATGATAAAATATCTGGTTATTTTTAGTGATGTGTATGTAGATTATGAACATTTTCTTTATTTTACCGTCAGTGCCTCGCATTTTAGTGATGTGCTTCATGCTATTTTATTCAGAGTTATCGAATTTAATATGACTCGAAATATCAGTGCATTGAAAGAATTTGGCTGATAAGTCATTTATAATATCAGAATGTACGACGCAGATGATAATTTGTGAGCATTATGGCTTTATTACTCATTTCTTAAAAAAAATTGTAAATTTGATGTTCTTTAATAAATAGGGGTATAGATGTGACACAATATCTAATTATTTTTCAGTGATGTGTAGATTATAAATATTCGGGGGGGGGGGGGGGGGTTCTTTATTTTATCGACAGATTGCATTACAGTAATGTGCTTTTTTTAATTATCATGCTATCTTATCTTGAGTTATCGCTGTATTATGACTCAGTATCACAGTCCATCGAAAGAACTTGGCTACTGAGTCATTTATATCACCAGAATGTATGTATGTGGATGGTAATTTGTGAGCATTATGGTTTTACTACTAGTTTCTTCAATTAAATCTGTAAATATCTGATTATGCTTGAATAAATTACTTTGTAGATGTGACAAGATATTGAATTATTTATATTGGGGGGTAGATTTCCTCTCATCTGCATATCAGTGACAGATTAAACCCTTAATATTCATTGAAATCCAAGCTTTTCAGTTGCCAGGGTTGCCTTATTTTTTACGAAAGAGAGTGGTAAATATCGATAAATTCTCTGTTATATTAGAACAATTGTCGATCATGCTGAAGTAACAATAATAAATTGAATTCTACAAGTGTTTTTCATTACTGAAAGTTCGGCTAGGAAAATTATAAGAAGTTGTGACTGGTTTAGCTACCATCCAGGGCAGATATCACTCACTGCACTATAGCAATTCAGTTGTGTTCATAATGTTTTCCAAGTGCAGTTGCTGGTACTACATTTTGCAGTTATTGTGGACCATTGAGTGGTGGCTAGGGTAGCTCTGCATGAGATGAAACTTCCATAAATAAAGAAAACTGTAATAAAAGATTAAATCTTATAAATCTGATTCTCAGACTGATCCAGAAATTTGGCCAGTAAGGGTCTGGCAAATCAGCCATTATCTGTCTGTTAACCATGCTCGACAGAATAATAGAAGAATTTTCTATTACAATAAGAGTTTAAGTAATGATATCTTGAATTAACGATACATTTTGTAAAAACAATTCCGAATATGAAATATCAAATATCTTTAATTAAAAGCAGTATTCTAACTTTTTTAAAGAAAACGGTATTCATTGCAAAATTCAGAAAACTTGAGTTCAGTTCAGGATTTATTTCATTTTGTGAAACGGTATCAATTTTAAGATCAAATAGAATTTTTCTGTTGATTCTGTCTGGATTTAGAGAGAGAGAGAGATTTATAAAAAAATGTGTCCACCAATAAATGACGTGTTAGCATATGGGATATCATTTTTATCCTATGGGAGAGAAAAGCCGAGAATACAGCTTAACCATATGGCGAATCACGACCTCTCGTGCAGATACCAGTTCCGAATAGGGGTGAAGGTTTTTGCTTATCGTATTTCTCATTTTTCCCGTGCATGAACCTGGTTGGTGGAGAAAGCCGTAAGCGGCGTTAACGTGAACCACCGTGCACCGGCGAGGCGTCCAGCAGACCTTTCGCATAAAATCATCATACCTTCGAACCCGCGTCTACGATCAGAGATGCGTAGCTCGTATTTTGCGAAATATTTAAGCACAAAAATAAAACTATCCTGTACAATGCGTTTCGGTTGAATCAAAATTAGATAACCCAAAAAGTCCAATATTCAGCGTGATATAGGGTATAATTTTTTATGGTCATTTACTCTTAAGCAAAGCCGAAAGCAACGATTACAACTTACTATTACAAAAGGACGACGGTGTAGGGTAAAGAGTATTTTAACATACTTAATAAGATAATATTATAGTTTATATAAATCCATTATGAAAGTAAAATCGTCTGGCCGGATGACCAAAGGCCGGTAATTCTTTCTGCACGCCCGTTCGTAGCTCCGTCCTCTATGCCCCCACAAAACAAGTTATACGATCATTTTGAATTGAATTGAATTGAATTTCATTAGCTACGCGTTATAATCGTGGCAACGTAATATAATTTAGAATATCAGAAATTTGCCCTGATATCATTTGAAAACTCATTGAATTTCGCCAAATCCAAGTGAATTTAAGAGAATTCGGTATTCGGGATAGTTGAGAAGGTGCACCCCAGTACACCTCATCAAAGTGGTACACCCTTTAAAAATTCTGGTACACCCGGTTGAAGAGCAATGCACTAAGCTATGATAGGTAAACATCCTAGACAAAAGTAAACGGCCCTGATAGAAAGCAATGAGTGATATCTGATCTCGGCGACAGAAAAAACATCTAATATTTTACATCTAATCTCGGTATTACCCTAATTCAACACGAAAATTGCCAGTGGAAGGGCTTTAAATATTGCACATCCTCAAATTTAGTGCGTTTTAGAATCGGTGATTGTAACGTAATGAATACGTGATTAGCGTGGCCGCGGTGTCGTGAGAAAGCGAAAAGAGCTGACGAACGTAATACCAAATGGATGACTCGGATTCGAACCCCGGCGAAGTAAGGTGCAAATCGATGAACTAAAAATAAAAAAGCCCTTTAACAGCGATACATTGATTGCCTCAGTGGCTTCTAGAAGATTCTTAAAGTCCTTGATTAACTTAATATCGTGAAAAATCATTATCAGTTTAGTATGAAAGTTTTTCAAGAATATTTATAAGACAAAGACGACAACATAGATGAATTTTGTATAAAACAGATATCTGAAGTGAAGTTTTTCAGTATGTATTGAAAACGCTAAAGTACTCAGCAATGACCATCCATGGCCGAACTCGTATAAAAACGATTTTCAAAGTTGATGATAACATGGCAACATTAGTAATCTCAGCCTCCTCGAGGAAACTTTTTGTCATAAATTTGGGTCCAGCAATAGTGATAAATACTGTTTTATGGAGGGTTCAATTTTAGCAATATATCGGCTTTTTTAGGGTCCAGATGAATTCGGATGTTAAAGTATCCGAATCTAAAATGCAATTTTAAATTGGATAATAGGACTCGATTGCTAACTCGTCGAACGCACGCAGATAGTCGAAATTGTAAAAGCCTGAAATCGAGCGCGCCTACGCCGTGAAAACGCAGTCCAGCCTCAATGTGACGTTGAAATATGTGGTTATTAAATATCGCAAAGTTCGACCGAATACTGGTCAATTAGCATCCAATTGGATAGATGACTAAATAAGGTTTTTTAAATTACTTCTCACACAGTGGTTCTGAAATGAAAATTTCAACCAGAGCATTGCAACGTGTAAAAATGCAAAACAACGCACAGTATTACGTGACATTTACGAACTTAGTCGCTTGCTGAGAAATGAATTAAGGTAGAAATCAGATGCATTGACTAGTCACTAGAAAGTAGGTAAGTTGATAGATTCTGATATTATAAAAGTACCATGAATTGGTAGTTGTTGTCGTCGTGAATCGTGAGTTGTTGTCGTAAATTGGTAAATTGTTTTTGTGAGGTACGGTTATTCTTGACAGTAACGGAACAGTAAAATAAATCTTGACATTACGCCAAAGTAGATGATTAGTTTGGATTTACCTTTTTGCATTTATTGTAGCCTAACCATTGCCTAAATTACATACAATGAGCGCTCTAAAGAGGGAAATGTAGAAAGGCACTTTATAACACACCATGTAAGTATAGCAATAATTTTCCTCTTGGAAGTGAAACAATGGAAATGAAACTTAAGGCTCTTAAGTCTAATTTGCGTGGGCGGCGAAGAAATCTAAAAAAATTTTGTGCCTCATCAAAAACCGCTATAATAGCTTCATTCAGAGCAAGTTTTTACTTAGCAAAAAAGGGAAAGCATTTTCGGAAGGAGAATTGCTAAAGGAATGTTTTTTAAAAATTTCTAATAACCTAACAGGATACAAACCTGAATATGAAATGTTGGTGAAAGACATGATGACGCAAATATCTCATTGACTTAGTTAAGAACTTGAAAGTACTGCTTACGATGTAGGTTATATTTGGTAAATATTACAATGTAACATTTACATTACAGTGTAAAAAATTACTGTGAAAAAAACACATTTTGTAATTTTCTTGCTGGCAGTCGATCGCGAGTTTTGATAAATTTTAGAAGTGATCTCAATGGAAGGCAGGTTAGCCAGCCCTGGTATATAATTACTGTTTATATAAGATTACTTTATGGTACGACATTCATTGTTTTACTAAACAAATGATATAATATTTGCTAGGTATATTTAGCAAAACATCAACTCTTATAAACAGCGGCGATCTCTTTCATCAACATCATGTTCCTGACACAGATTATTCTCTTTTCGACTCAGTAACTAGAAATGAGATTGTTTAATATCATTTTTTATAATAAGTCAGGAATTCTTCGTGGAACTTATTCCTATATTCTAATCCTCTTCTAAAAAATTACATGTCCCAACACATCAATTATTCTATCTTATAATAACCAGGCTAAACTCCATTTTAATCGCGGTATGAAAAATTTGTGCGCCTTCGAAAATTAAATAATCTCATATTATTGTGCTGCTGCTTCGCATTATCAAGATTATACAAGTAATCAAATCGTAAAATTACGATTGTGATCGTGTGCGGGTTCTGTATAGGCTGTGGGCATCGGCGCCAGTATCGACCAAAAGACAAATCTTAATTTTTGGTACATCTCTATAGGGTAAAATTCTGTCAAAACATATTTTGTTAAGTATGTGTCCCAGATGTATCGCGTCGATGAGAAGCGGTCCATCTATGACACATGTTTAATAAAACAAAATTTATGATATAGATTATATAGGTTAATTTCATACAATGTGACATTGGTAGAATATTATTATCATAAGCATTGTTTTCCGGTCTAGGGTCAGACCCATCACCACGCCATGAAATTATGTGATATTGTTCGAAAATAAAAGGTGAAACCGGTGAACAAAAATCTAAGATCCACCAGCAGCAGGCTGGGATACAATTTCATTTTATGCTGCGAGATAGAAATGCCGATAAAATGGCTCAACCATGACCTACGGCGTATCACAACCCCAGGCCAGATAGCTCATCGATTTTAAGTTGTGTGAGAAAGTTGGTCTAGTGAAGTTTAGTACCATATTCACAAATCGCATTAAAATAAAAAACTGGCAGAATATTCTCATCCTAACTAGGGGGCGCCAATGCTGCAAGCATCTGTCATTGTCTCCCGGGTTAAGATGAGTGCCTTGGAACATGGGAAATTATTATGATAATCGGATATATGGTACTAAACTTCCTGAGACCCGAGAAAGTTTGTCTACGCCTAATCTTTAACTTAATTTGCATATAACCTACATGATGAAGAAAGCCTTAACGCGAACCATCGTTGGCCGATGTGGTTTCTAGAGAATCTCTCGCGTGTTGTCATACCTCGCGGGATTCGAGCCTCCGGCAAGACGATCAGAGATGCGTAGCTCAAAGCGTATTCCGAACGCTTTCACTAGTTGACCTGACTCCGCACTTTTGCAACGCCGAATAAAAACATCACTAACCTCATTTCCATTCCACGCACAAACTCCATTTCTTATATCCATTTTTATGATATAGTAAACCGCACTACCACGCCGTTCTGACACCTGAAGTTAGTTTAACAACGGTCGCCAAATCCAATCTTAAAAAACAAAGGAAAAGCAATTTTATTCCCCAAAATCTGTCCACCGGTATTTAAACTTGTGAGGTTTTATCATTGTCAAATCGCAATATCCGTCGGCCAGATCTAAATATTCTAATTAGGAAGTATTTTTTATTCAATTTAAACAATATATATTTACTTGTAATTTCTGCTCAATTAATTAAAGTTGGCTATACTGAGTAGCAGTAGACAAATATTATGACAAACGTAAAAGTCGAGATTTTTTTGGCAATTGTTTGGGATATGACGTCATAATGCAACATGAACATTTCATTTAGCGTATAATTAAAAATTAACCAAGCATCAATGGGGTGACTAGAGTCGTCACCGGTGTATATTTCGGATAGTGTTCGATCCGTGGTTCACCTCCGTGGAAATTCTCTTCATGTCAACTTGTAGCCTTACAAGTGCCAATATTGACGGTAAAAAAACACCGGTTCTCACAATTGCCGATCGTCATCTATACCAATACGCCAGTGTCTATCTATTTGTATTTATCTCACGTATATTTTTTAATTTCATTGCAATAGACAAAGTCGCGTGCCTCCTATGTAATATTGATTTTTTTCATACGTTTTTTGTTATATTTTTTATCCAAAAATAATGACTTTTTCGCAAAGAGAGCGAAATTTTTACGCGCACTATCGGCGTAGTTTAAATTCGACCTTGATTGAAATCAAGACTTTCTATCAAGGCAGATATCTACAACGCGGTTTTTCAGTATGTATTGGAAATGCTAAAGTATAAAGTAACTTGTATAAAAACAATTTTTAAAGTTGGTAATTCACGGCAACGTTATTAATGCGGTATTATTAGTTTTAATATTGAACCTCAGCTGTTCAAAGATCTCTATTGCTTTATGCAATTTAAAATTGCAATTAAAAGTGCATTTCAGGCCGGTCGTGTAATATATAATAAAGGAGGCAAACTTTGAAATCCTCCCATCATCCCTCCCATCTTCTAATATAATGAATATGAGCATACATAGTACCCACACACAAAAATTAAGAAATTCAAATTTATCAATGTCAAATATGCATACCAGGTTAGCTCAAAAATCCTCCTTAAGAGAATGAAAAATTGGGTGGTTGGTGTGTAGATTATAAACATTTGGAGGAAATTTTTCTTTATTTTGTCAGACAATACACTGTAAATCATAAAGGTGGGTTCGGGGTGGAGCGGAGTGGTGGTATGAGAATTTTGACCTAATGGGGTTGTATTTTAGGGTGAAATTCTTTATACTACCCTAACAAGGTGGGTAAATACCGTTGATAGGAGATTTTTTCTGAACGAGGCTCAATACAAATCGAGGGAAATATGCTGAACTGTGGCCTGGGATGGGTGAGGTGGAGAATTGGAATCAAAGTGATGGAGATAAAATAGAGCTTTTTGATACAAATGATGTTGGCAGAGACAAAAAATGGAAAAAAAATCCAAGGTATTTTCAACACATTTTTAACAGTACAACTCGCGGCCCCTTGTAGCCTATTGACTGACCAAACAATGGTTTACGGCAACAGCCTGCTTTAGGGTTAAAGAACAACACGTGGTGACGCGGAATAGCGGTTTGCAGTCGCTTTCGTTGCAGCAACTCTGAACTCGTAACCAGTGCGGCAACCTTTAGCTATTTAGTCCGTCCATGAATTTCACTTTCTAGTTTTACTGTTTAGGGATTGGATTACTCTGTATGAAGAATTGTTTTATTCGCTGTTATATGAGACATACTATGGAACATAATACTAACGCTATAGACTTACACAATAGAAACAGACAAACTTGCAAAAAAACCTTATGCTTAATCAGTGAACTGGTGGAGGTTATGTACCGGTACATCAAAAATGTATGTTTGAATCAAAGGCAGCTCTGAGCTGGGTCGCTAGAGATGAAAATTGAAAATCAGAATCAAAGATTTGAACAATGATCACTCTATAAAGGATGCCGCAAAATGTAGACAAGAACTGAAAAGAAATACCGTAGCAATTCAGAAAGAGTTGGGAGATTTAAAAATGTAACTTGATCAAGGAAAACATGTACTCGCTAAATTCAAACAAGTAAAAAACGAAATGATAATAATGCAAAAAGAACAGGCAAAAAACTCATACTGCAGTAGAAAGCAAATGCTTTAAGACTATAATAAGGCATTCTTGTTCAAATTGTCAAGAACTTAGTAACTATAGGCCGATAACTATACTCAATACTGACTAGAAAATCATCACGAAAATGTGGACTAAAATCAGTTCTATCATCCTTTATTAGTATACAACAAACAGCAGTACCAGGAAGAAAAATTAGTAATTTTCTTAACATGGTTAAAGATTTGTGTGTGAAATAAGCCAACAAACCAGGAGAATGCTCTATAGTATCACTTGATTTTAAAAAAGCCTTTGATTCAGTCGATCTACAATACTTATTTAAAATCATGTGAAAGTTTGGATTTAAGGAGAAATTTATTAAATTTTTACGTTTCCTGTACTGTGTATGACGATATGGAACAATAGTCATGAATTGTTATTCGAGGAGTATGTCAGGGAGCAGGAGTCTATTTTTATTTATCATTGCAATAGAGCCATTGATAATAAATATCAACTATGAACAGAAGCTAAAAGATTATTAAGTCAGACAACAAAATGATTAAAGGACTAAGCCACGCAGATGATATTACCCTTGACACTAGAAGAAGAATCATCGATACATTCTGCATTTGAGATGATTGTCAAATTCGAAAATTCAACAAGCTTGAAGCCAAATAAAGCTAAAACTAAAAAAATGCAACTTGGGATTTGTCAAAAGGTAATGAATGTCCCACAAATACAAAAAGTTGACACAATATCAATACTAAATGTTGTGTTTGACAACACAGACACAGGTGAATTAAATTGGCAGAAATGTCTCGACGAATCAAAAAAAGTGATAGAAAATCTACAACAGACTTATGTAACACTCGAAGGAAAGTGTGGATCAGTTAAAATGAAAGCGTTACCCCTGTTCTTATATTTGTCACAGGCATTTCCCATGCCAAAGGAAATAGCTAAAGAGCTGAATGTAATAATAGAAAAAACTGTAATAGTAGAAAAAATTGTATTTGATTATAAATGAAGGTCAAAATTTGAAAGACTTTGTACAGTGAAAGGCTGTGGTGGATATGACATAATCATTATTCCTCTTTTCACAATGTGTTTATCATGAGAAATCAGGAATATGTATACATGAGAGAAAACATAGGACACAATGTTTTTTAGGATTCATGGAATACAACATTGGATATCAACTATCAAATTTCTTTTGTATAAACCTTAATAATGATATAACTCTTAGCTTTTATCCACAGTTCTATTAGAAATCAATAATCAATTTTATTTAAACCCATATGTAGACAAGTATAGATATCAATAATGGAAAATCCTCATACTACGTATATATAAGAAGATATTTACTGAAATAAACAGTGAACAATCAAAACAAAACCAGGAATAAAATGGATTGCTGGAAACGAAACTTGTGTACTTTGTAACAAGGAACCTGATTATGCATTTCATTTATTTTGGAAATGTAGTTTTGTACATTATATTTATAAATTTTCGTATGAGAAAATATTGAAAGTTAGATTTAAGTGGACCAGAATACTCACACTTGAATAATGTTGGAACAAATGCTACTATTTTATTAATTTCTATGCTATTTCGAGATATAAAATATGGACAAAACAAAATCAAGCTATTTTCCACAAAAAGACTCCATCAATACCGGGAGTTTAATAGACGAATAATTCCAAGTTTATTAATGAATTGAATCTTCTGTATCAATGGAGAAATTAATTTTTTATTCCATTAAGACTAATTTTTTTTCCATTTTATTACATACTTACCTGTAAAATGCAAATATGATTAACTACGACAAAATGGAATATATTTTGGTGCTGATGTGATGTTGGAAATTCATGTTGGATGTTAAAATAATTGTGGTATACATGGTGATATTGATCAAATATAACTGCGTCAACTGTTACAGTACAGGCTGTCATCATATCTCGCCGTACAGCAGTTGGTGGTCACCAATTCCAGCCCCAAGTGACCAAAAACCGGACTCCTACACCAAGAAGTATCATCCCATGGATATGCTCACGGATATAAGACTGCAAAGATCAAGTCTCGCTATTGTAAGACGGCACTCGAAATCATCATTTACATGAGTCGATGGGGGATTTATTCTTGGACCTTGTCGACCCGCTATCACTTTCAGAAAAAATGAAGATCAAGCTAAGGTGTGCATATAATATGTTTGGTAAAATTGTTTTAACTTTACTCCTTAAAAGCTTAAACAATGCATGACACACTGAAACCTTCACCTTCAGACACCTGAAGAAAATAAAAGCCTCACAAAGTTTAGTACCAGTATATATATGTCTGGATTTTATCTAATATCTCCATGTTGGAAGTGACATATCCTAAGCCAGGAAGGAACATTGAAACTCTCCTTACGACAAAAATACTACCAAGTTTTTTGAAAGATATTCGAAAAATGTGGCAAAAACATTGTTCGAACGAAATTTTTATCTGGAGAAAATCAACCTAAATATTGAATACATACAAAAAATGACAAAGTTCTAGACACCTAAACCTGGCTATTAATTATATATTTTTTTATATATTTCAAAAACTTTGTTTATTGAAATTTGCTTCATAAAGACTGAAAACACCGTATGAAAGGAAGCAACTAACAGCCACACATGACAAATGGCTAGTTTCACACGTAGCACCAGCAACTGTACTCTTAACTGCTTGAAAGTGGAAAACACCCTATACATGACTAACCAATATAATAAAGTGCACTAAATGATTTCTGCCCTGGGCGATATTGAAACCATCTACTACCGCTATCAGGAATAACCCGAAAAAACCACAGAAAGCAGTTGCATGAAATATATTGTTATAACAAAGATTTAAATAAATTTTCATGACTTTTAGTGTCTCGATGTTTGTGATCTTAAATCTTTTTCTCATTTTTCAGCCAAAAATTGAAACCACATTTGGGCCAGCATATTCAGCAGTTACAACAATAACTACAGGTAAAATTTACTTTATTGTTTGTCAATAAAGGGTTATAATTTCTTGGATTTTGTTAGTCCGATGCAGACTGGCCGGATATCAGCTACTTTGCTACTCAGACAATGAAAAAAAAAAGAACTATTATGCTTAGTAGTGTCTAGTAACAAGCGAACTCTACAAAAAAATCCAAAGGAAACTCAAAGTAAACAAGGTTCTGCTAGGTTTGCTTCTGCTTTAGTCTGATGAATGCTCGGTTGTTTTTATTGTTAGTCACTAGTCAGCAATGTTTTGAAGTTCGCATATTTCTTCTTCTGCTTGCTAATGTTTTTGTTGTCCAACATATATGGGGCCTAATTTTGCTGTTTATCGATATATCAGCAGATCGAGTGGTTATTAATATCAGCCCAGCAGATACACTTATGGGCACGTGCAATTTGTTTAAAATGACACTTTTTTTGCTCAAATAGCAAAATTGCACAATATTTCCCACATCATCTAGGGAAATCCTCAGCAAGTGTTATTTGTGTTAGATGAAATCAGCAAAAAATTGCCTAGTAATGCATTGTTTGACGGCTTTGTAGAGCTCAAGAGTTTATGCTTGGCAGAGAGCTATTATTCATTGAAATACTTTCTGAGCAAGGCTGAAAGCAGTGCCTAAAAGAACCAACTTTCGATTGCTTAATAGCAAAGAGCTACTTGTAGTTCCAGCAACTGCACCAGAACTGCAAACTGAACTAAACCGCCGTGGTAAAGGACAGTGAGTGATATCTAACCCTGGGCGATGGTGAAACCATCTACCACTTCTTCTTTGCTTACTTTCACTACAAGTTGGAAATATGATAGGACTATTCTAAAGCATATTATTACATTACATGCGGAAATGGCCAATATCTCGAGTATGTGTCCTTCTTTGTTTTATGACAGTAATTTGAAAATTAAAAAATTGGGTTTCTCTCATTTTTCAGTTGAAATGACTATTTATCAATCTAACATTCGGAAATGTATATTCTAAATCCTAATTCTACTAGGATATTGAATTTTGTTGTCACATCTGTGGCAGTTCTACTGGACTTCAATCAAAGGAGCTTTCTGCCCTAGTTCCTCCAAAAAAATCTTCAACTAACAGACAAATTTGGGTGCCATTTCTCATTCATTTGCTGTGGAAGTTCCACAGTGTCACAAACAGTTTTATGCCAGAACTTTTTTCCTCAAATTTCTCAACTTTCGAATTCATTCCTTTTAGCTAGTTTGGAGCCCTTTTCTGGCTCGGTAGCTACCAGACACTCAAAAGAGGCTTTTCTATCTCCTAGCAAATGATTATCATCAAATAGTGCCCAGTTCATAAATTCTCTCTGGACTCTTGAGTAGCAGAGTAGCTGACATTGTACCAGTCTTCTCCAAGCCTGAGCCTATATTCTTTAATTCCCGTTTCAGATGAAGGAAACAAAGTACAATATCAGCATAAGAGGACAGCATCAATGTCAGGCCACAGATCTCAGAACGATGTTGAAGATGTAGGTCTAGATAACATAGTGGCAGAATCCTATGTTTTTTAGGTTTCTGAAATCATCTTCTTATTTTCTTCAGATGTTTAAAAAGAGATTTAAAAGCATCAACACTGCTCATAGCAGTATTGATGAAATAGCAGTGTTAATGCTTTTGTACCTTTTTATACAATTTGGTTGGGACCAAACAAAAATGTGCATCTAAATATCTCCAGATATGCCATTGCATATTTATGTTAAATATCTCCAGATATTCCATTGCATATTTTATGTTAAATATCTCTAGATATTCCATTGCATATTTTTGTTAAAACATCTCTAGATATTCCATTGCATATTTATGTTAAATATCTCTGGATATTCTATTTCATATTTACATTATTTAAAGGAACTAATTGTCCCAATATTTATTTTCTAGCATCGAAGTGTAAGCCATCACGGTAGTTTAACTCGTAGTCATCACAGCGAGTCAGCATTCTCAAGACCCTCTCGTACCGGCTCGGCTCTTTCTTCAACGTCTACTTTGTCTGGCACTTCATATCGATCGCCATCTTCTGATGAAGAGGTAAGATTTAAAGTTGAATGGTCCAAGCTAGCGTAATCCTGTTTTCCTGCGACTGTCTAATATTTTCTTGTCATTTTGCTTAAAAAAATTATCATTTTCTTCGGGTGGACAAAAATCTTTCGTAGCAGTATTGATTATTTTGAACCTTCTATACATTCTGGTTGTTACCAAACACTCAAAAATATTTATTTCGATCTTCTAACAAGAGATTTCTGATGAAATATTGACATTGGCTCATTCTGTCAGTCTAACTTTTTCTAAGCTAATCTAAAATGCCCATCTCTAGTAGGAAATCTTGATTAATATATCAGCCAGGGTGGCAGACTCTTGATTTTCTGTCTTCGGATCGACAAAATGGCTTTAAAACTATCAACATTGCTATTTCAAAGCAGTATTGATAATTATTTTGAATATTTTTTTCAGTTTTGTTGCTACCAGACACTCAAAAAGAGAAATATTGTTTGCTTAATAAATTTTTACGATGGCAGCTCTTTTCTTCAGGTATTAGAGTAGCAGGCTAGCTTACATTCCGCCAGTCAGATATCATCCAGTATCCTTCAGTCCGACATACCTCTCTTCTACCGTCATAATCCCCCGCTTGCTATCACAGCTGTACCTGGCATAATATATATAATTGACAAGCCAATCCGTCCCATTTGCTTGTTGTATCTACGAGAAACGTTTCTTGGGACAGATAGTTTTGTTTCAGAACAACTATCAGAATCATGACGTTCCATCTGTGGATCATGCATGGTAGAGATATGTTTTTACATATGAAGATACAATTTCACTGGCGTTTGACCATGAGCGCATTCAATATTTGTTTCATATCTTCCATATTAATCTTGCATCGCCCGAAAACGTTTTTTGTGCCAAATAAATACCGTGTTATCAATAATTACTGGTGCTAATAGACAGACGTACAGACATAAACAAGTCTTGTACATTCGCTGATCCAACACTTTTCATTGATTCAGCACATGCCGTTCCCCGCTATGCCGAATTTTAAAAATTAATTACTCTTTTTCTCATTATCAGATCCCCCTTGTGTTCGCGGAACCCCCTCCAACTCAACTTCTTTGTAAAATATGCAATCGTGTTTATAAAGTTCCAGTGATCATGTCATGCGGACATTCTTTCTGTAAATCATGCACAATGACTGTTGAACAATGTCCTGTTGATGGCAAGAGTATGACACCGGTAAGTTATTGTTTATTTTCGATGTTGGCGAAGTTTTATTTTTAAATGAAATTTATTTTAAGGTTGGGAAAAAATACAACAAATACCTGGTACTGCAAGTTTTTTGCTAAAAGTGACATTCGTCATACTAATGTCAGCCACTCTGCTACTCATGAGAAAGTGGTGGATGGATTTGAAATGAAATGAAATCTATTTCACGTTATGCAATTAACAATGTTCGCAATTATCTGGTTACAAGATTTTGCTTGCATCCTGCCATTCCATCCTGTGTGGAACATATGAGGAACCGGTGGGGTTATCGAGCACAGTCCCAAGGCTGTTGTTTACAGTGCCTTGCCCATGGACACCCGACATGTATTGCTCATTGAACCTTTTTCGTTCGTCAATCTTGAAAGTATTTTGTTGGGGTTTAAACCCGTGTCCTTCGTTAGGTGTTACGTTCGGCAGCTATCGTCGGTTTCATTACGCCACCGTGCCCCACAGTTTATTGTTACCATCACCCCCAAGGGCAGATACTATTCACTACACTTAATATGGTGATTCTGTCCTCTCAGGAGTTGAGTGCAGTTACTGGTATTTTATTTTGCCACTAAAGTAGATGTTAGATGGTTCTTTATATTTGCTGCTTCTGTCAAATTTGAATAAACACAATCGAATTTGAATAAAATGAAGTCTGACATTAATAAAATATTGCGAAAATTTTTCTGTATCATTACGATAAATTTCTGAGTTTATGGCTCTGAGCAAGCATGGGCTGCCTTTTATAATGAACCTGGGAGTCTGGAATAAAAGTCCTTATTTATTCATTCATGAACAAACAGGGAGAGTGTTGTTTGAAACTCAGGAGTTTCGAGCTTTCCCGGTCAGTCGAGTTCAGAACATCATCGACGAAACAGCCTCAAAAAATGTTAATTTGGAATATGCTGTTGTATTCATTCAACATTCTTATCTTTATAAGAATTTTAAATGAATTTCAAAAAACTAAATTTTAAGACATCCAGGATCTAATTATGAATGGAACTATTTTTCATGTTTGCAAATTCTGCAGCAAAGTTGTTTTGTCTTTCAGCCGTTTTAATCGATTTATGGTATTGATTTTTTGCCGCAGACATTCACCACAGTTCGGGTGGTTTTCTCGCCATCTTATTCTCATTGGAAATTCAATTTTGTCGAGCATGAGTCACAGATGAGTTTCACCAAAACGTCTTTTTCGACCTTTGACCCATGCGTGACTGAACAAATAAATTTTAATGCTAATTTTTGACATGAATCAAGGTTGCCGCAAACGACCTTTTCTCCAAGAATCAGATTTACCCTAATTCAATAAAGCTCGCATGCTTGAATACCACCTTGTACTGTTTTTAGAAATGATTCATTTTAAAAGGCCACAACACAGACAGCTTTAATACCTGGTGGAATTTCCAAAAGTTTTTTTATTCATTTATGCTCAAAGGCAAAGACTGACAAAATGCCAGGTACTCTGCTACTCAGACACCCGAAAGAAATGCTGGCATCAGAAGAAAAATTACCAAATAGATAACATTTCACTTCAGAGTAATTTCTTGGGAAGAAAAGATTGAACACCTATTTTTGTGTATTTAGTAGCAACTAAATTGTAGAAAATAGTTCAAAACCATCAATACTGCTATGAATAATAAACTGATAAACCTGGTGACAGGGAGGCAGAATCTGGGTTTTTCCTTCAGCTGTCCGTAACTTTCGTATACCATAATTTTTCTACAGACAGGTATTGATGATTTAGTACTTCTTTATACAGTTTGGTTACTACCAGACAATCACAAAGAAAAGGGTGCCCGATTAGCTCAATCGATAAAGCATTGGTAATATGCTTCGAGCTATGCATATGTAATCGCCATGCCGCAGGTCCGAATCCTGTGAGAGATGATTATTACATATGAGAGGTCTGCTGACGCTCAGTCGGTGAAGGGTGGTTTTGTATGCACTGCATATGGCTTCCTCCATTAACCGGGTCCATGTACAGGTAAAATGAGAAATATAAGCCAAAAATTCTTTCCTAATACCGAACTGGTATCTGCACGAGGGGTCATGGTTTGTCATATGATTAAGCTCTATTATCAGAATATCAGCTTTCCTCTCTCGCAGGATAATAATGAAATTGATTGTAGAATTTCTTTCTCATAATGCCCATCTAGTTCAATCCAAAAAAAAATAATTATATTTTAAAAAACCATCTACTACAGCTTTTCTTCCTTTTGGTTGCTTCATACGACGCACATTAATTAGTCATTACATTATGATTGTGATGTAATAAATCACAGTATATTAATGCTTTGTTATGTAATAACACTCCAGGCTAAATAATGTGTCATCATTATCTTGATTTCCTTCAGGTATATGAAACTTTTATAAATGCCTGAAATAGTGTTATTTCATAGCAGTGTTGATGGATTTTGAATCTTTTTCTACATTTTTGTTGCTACCGGGCACTCAAATTGAAGCATATTTCATCATCTAGCGAGAGATATATCATGAATTATTGTTCATTTGTCCTATTTACTTCAGGTATCTGAGTAGCTGTCTTTGTGCCAGTTCTGTTTTGACCGTTCCTATTTCCTTTTATTACAATCTTTTATCTATTTAGATCTTGGACAACCTTGCAGTCTCTGAACAAGTGAATTCCCTGTTTACACATTGTCGTTATGGATTGAAACCGACTGCAGATACTTTTGGTGAATTTGAAATCGATCAAAAACGGATGTCCCTTTACAATCAGATTTGGAGAGAGAAGGTATAGATGAGACATTTGACATGCAATAATTATTTTAAAATGCGTTGTATAGAGTCTTATCTTTAATTAAATTTAAAAAATGTTTCAACATTTTGGGAGAGCGATAAGTTCTTGATAGAAAAACATTGAATAATATTACTTACATTTTGCAGCAAAACCATGTCAAATTCAACAGCTCTAAAAAGTGCAGTGAGTGGCATCTGCCCTGTACGATGGTAAAAACATCTACCGCTTATTTGTTTCCTTTTGATCACCACTTACGGCACACAGGGTAATTTTAACAGCATCTACATCTCTAGGAAATATTATATCCTTTGTAAACATATTTCTGATGGAAACCTTTCTTTTGCTTTCTGTGTAGCAGAGTGGCTGATATACTGACCAAAACTGCTACCCAGGTCTTTTCTTATTAAAAATAAATTTTTCTTAATCCAAATAGCAGGGATCTAAACCTAATTGACATTGAACTTAAGCAATAGTCACTGACATATATTTCATTGCATGAAATGGTCCATTGCTGACTGACGCATGCTTGGCAAAAAAAACGCTAAAACCGAATGCTATTTCATGCTGCGTTCGTGGTCCGTAGCATCTTTTTGGGAAATTCTCTGATCGCATTACAACTTGCATTACAAGGAATGATCCATTGCAGGGGCGGCAGAATCTTGGTTTTCTTCAGGTGTTCCAATTTCATTTTCTTCCGGTGCCAAAAATATCTTCAGAACCATCAACACTGCAATGTCATAGCAGAATTGATGATTTCAAACCAATTTTTTACAGTTTCGCCGCTTCCAGGCTCTCTAAAAGAGACATTTATTGAATCTTCACAGATATGTGTCACAGATATGTCACAGATATATGCTAAAATTTCTAATGCTAAAATTTCGTCTAATCGAACTCATTTTCTTCGGATGTCTGAGTAGCAGAGTAGCTGTCAGTCTGTCCTTAAGAAACTTCCATCTTCAAATCTTCGTGTAAACGATGCCAGGGTGGAACAAACTTCAGCCTTACTGTACTCGATACTGCACTTCAAAATTTATTTAAGATACAGGAAGCACGAATCTGAGTGTGAATATGCACCGGTATCATGTCCAAACAACCCGGCTTGTCCTACGATGCTGAAAAGACATTTATCAGAGCATTTGGAATCGTGCAAACATATAAAATGTCCGAATCATAAATTTGGGTGAGATGTGCATAATTTTATTAGGATGAAATTTCATTTTTATTCTGTGGGAGAGGAAAGCAGAGTATATGGCTCAAACGCTTAATCATGGCGACTGCAAGTTCTCGTCCACACACGTTAAAAGCTTTCTAACTAAACTTTTACTAATTTTTGTACGGATATTATTGTGGAGGAAGCATTTTGCAGTGGCGCACGGCTAATATTCATAGACCCACGTAAATTAATAAATGAGAACTAACGAATCATAGCTAAAACATGTCTATTGCCAGTGGGAAGGAATTCCAAAGTTTAAAGATTCTTGGAGCAAACTTCTTTTTTCTGCAGATTATTTGACAGTATAAAATGATAATTAAATTAATTCTACTATTCATGAAATTTCAATTTTGGATTTCCTAATTTAGTACCAGTATATCCAATTTTTCTGATAAGCTATTTTGACCCCCGCCCCCCCTCCCCCCCACCCCCCCCCCCCCCCACACCCAAACCCCCCCCCCACCCCCCCCACCCTTCCCACGAGCCCCCCAAAGCTTAAAACTAAAATATGGAATCCCCAACTACTGGTATCTAAATATCTCCTCTGATCTTATACTTTAATCCCTTTACAGATGCCAGTTTGTTGGTGACAAATCAAGTCTCACGAACCATGAGAATGCTTGTAAGTTTGAGATGGTCAAAGATTTTCTGCAACTAACTGAAGACAGAATCACTGAACTTACCAATGCTATGAGGCAGAGGGACGATGAAAATAGCTTTCTGAGGTTTGTTTCAAAATGAATATTTCTTTATTAAAAATTTTATTTTGGTGCATTGGACACATGAAGAAAATGGGTCCATTCGAAAGTATTTTAACAAATCGATGATAGTTTTTCACATATCTCTTACTAGAAGATTTCTCTTTCTGAGTGCCTGATAGCCACCCGAGCTGTACAAAAAGTTTGAAATCATCAAGGGTTTGAAAATGAGACCTCACAGATACAATGATAGTTATTCACTGTTTATTAGGCCAAGCAATGTCCTTCCTTACCTATCCTATAGATCGGTTTATCATTGCCCAGGGCAGATACCACTTATTGCACTTTACCGTTACTGTTCAGTTCCATTTGGGGTGTTTTCCGCTTTGGTTACCAGTCACTGGTGCTCTTACTCCATCTTGTTGTAAAAAGCTGTTTAGGCTTCGTTTCCAACCTTGCTTAAAGTGAATTTAAATAAAACAATAAAACAAGAGTAGGGTGAATCCAGTGCTATCTGTCCTTGGCATTAGTGAAACTATGACATCTTAGTATCCTTCAAGTGGACTTTTACACATGAAATAGGTTTTTAAATCTCTTCTATCAATTTGCTAATTGTTGTTGTTTCTCTTTTCAGGTCAATGTTGTCAAAAACAGCAGATCGGGTTGATGAGTTGGAAAAAGCAACAGAAATCAAATTTGGTAAAAAGCAATTTTTTAATGATGAATTCACTCTTTTTTATTGAAATTCACACTGAGCAAGGCCAGAAGCAGCTTCCAGAAGGAATCAACCACCACTCAATATCAAAGAGTTACCGAATGATTTATTACCAGCAACTGCACTCTAAACGAAAAACATTCAAAACAGAACTTCCACAGTAAAGTGCAGAGATTGGTCTCTCCCCTGGGTGATGGTAAAACCACCTACCACTTCTGAAAACTCTTAATGAACATAGGAGGTGGCACCCAAAAAGAACCAGCTACTGGTAACATCCACTATTAATTCAAAACCTACTTGAAATGTAAAATTTTTAACTGTCCTCTGAGAGGAAAACGTTCCATATCCAACGAATAGTGGTTTCGAAAACTGGAATAGTCAAATCAAACATTTCATAAATTGACGAGTCATGAATTGAATCAAATAATTCATACAGCCCTAACCACCAGTAATGTGAACAACAGTGCGCCAGGGTGGCAGAATCTTGTTTTTCTTCAGGTGTCAAAAATGTTCATATCAATATTTCATGATGAAACCATGTCTAGACGATTTAAAATGTCTCTTTTTGAAAGTGTGGTATCAAACAAACTGTACAAAAAGGTTCAAAATATGAAATAGCAATGTTGATGGTTTTGAAGCCCTTTGGTCACCCGTCATGAAAATGACATGAACATTCCGAACACTAAGACATATATAACATATAGTTCAATTCTTCTTGTAGATGTCTTGACACAAAATCAAAATAAAATCACTGAAGAATTACGGCAACTACGTCAAGACACTGCGATCATTTCTAATGAACTTCAGAATTTAAACACAAAGCTCAACATGGGAGGAATTGGATGTAAGTCTCATTGCTGACGAAAAAATTTTAAACATTTGGGGACGTTTACTAAGGATTTGTACTAGTTAAATTATTTTTAGTGACATTTTGCAGAATATGAGATTCTGAGGTATCTTTTAGTGAACTGTAAAATCATCTTTATTGTGTCCTTGCGTCTTTGGATCAGTATAAAAAGTTAGGCAACGAAATGATCTAACGAAAGCTCAGAAATATAATTGTAATTTTGTGCAAAGAGATCGTGTTTGACTTTGATACCATCTCATTCAAGCATTCTTGTGGCAACAGCCACATACGGATTTGAAGTCGCAAGTAAACAAGGAAGGTTTTACGGTTCGCTAAACGGTACCTCAGAATCTTGTAGTCAATAAAGTTTAGTTTCAAATAACTCCTTGATTAAAAAAATGTTTTCAACATTTCTGATAAAATAAACATATTTTACAGCAAAGTCATGATTTATATCAATTTTTACGACCTAAAATTTGACATTTTTCATGATTTTACTGCTAAATGAATTTCTTCAAGAAAAACGTAAAAAAAGAATTACTTTTAAACAGAATTACAAAATACCTGACTTCAAATACGAGCTTTTATAATAGTCGTAACGTATTTCCTGCATGTCTTAAGAGGGTACTCAAAGAAAACAAAAAACCATACATCTAAAAAATTTTCTATGGTCTTTCATGAATTTGATGGGAACCAACACTGGGGGGGGAGTTCAAATTAGCACACCCGGGTCACTTGTTTCTCTTTGTTAAAGCAGTTTGGCCCCATGCGGGATACGACTGTCCAAAATATTCGATTCAATTTCTGTAACTATTCTAAATAAACAAAATGATGGTTTCAAGTATGCATTTGACGTAAATTATAAGCTGATAAAAAGATATCTTTGTTTATTATATGACTTCTGATTTGATTCAGGAAAATTATTCGATTTTATTTTAAAACCAAAATATATTGAATTGTGGCCGCCCCCAATGCGGGTTGATCTTCATATAAAGCATGCTGTTGCTGGTGCTATATGTTATATATCTTTTATTTCTATCTCTGTTGGGTTAAATAGTTTTTTAGATTATACTGGTTTTGCATAGGGGAATGGATCTCCTGAAATATAGTACCATAATTCTGATTGTCATCAAAATTTTTTATGCTGGGCACGGTCCACCTATCCTGAGTAGATGGTTTTATCATTGTCCGAAGCAGATACCACTCACTGCTCTTAACCATGGCAATTCAGTTCAGTTTGTAATGTTTTCCGCTCAAAGTGCAGTTGCTAGTACTACGTCTTGTAGTAGCTCTTTGGTATTAAGTGGCCGTTATGTGGTTCCATTTTATGCATTTCTTCCGGCCTTGCTTAGAGTGAATTTAATAAAAAATAAATGGGAGGCAATGCCAGTTTATTCTGCCTGTTTATGACATTCGGGAATTGGATACGAAACCTCATGAAATTCCAGAGAAACTCTGCATTTTTTTTTGAGATTTCTTTGCTTTCCTGGTAACTTTCATGATTTCCTGTTACCTTTTTTTTTGATTTTCGTTCATCCGAGTGAATCACCGTGATCAAAACCCTGTACCAGCAGCCACTTATTTGTGAACAGGGTTAGTTATATTGGAAAGTTTTCCGGTTCATGCTTATTCAAGCAATGAATATATGAGCAATCTAAGCTGCCAACCATATTCAGGCTTGCAGATTCGTTACAATTCACAAGATTCCAAAATCTTTCCATAAAGAGGGTAATAATAGTATATTAAATGGAATCAATGCTGGATTACACAGAAAAGAAGCAAAAGGAACCTCAGGGAATCAATGTTTCATTCTTGAAATGAATATTTTAAAATTACATCATATTGATGACTGTGAGACAGTTCATATTAGGTTCTACTTTTGCCTTGTCTAGATTGAATCTCATTAAAAAACTAGCTCTCTTTTTCTAGTATACGACCCTCAACAGATCTTCAAATGCAAAGGGATGTTTGTGGACACACAGGTCCAGTCTGGTGCTTGTTCGTTCATGGAGATTTGTTGTTCAGTGGATCGTCCGATAAGAATATAAAGGTACCTATTCATTGCCCTTTCTTTCATTCTAGCATAGATATATTAGTGGTAGATGTAATGTATTGCCCAGGGCAGATACCATTCACTGAATTCGAATATGTGTTGGATGTTTTCTGTTTAGAGATCGATATCTATTAGGGTGATATAAATTTGTTTTTTTTTAGGAAGTCTGGTATAAATATGTCATTGCTATTTCATAGCAGTGAAATTTGATTGCTGTCAGACATTCTTTAAGAGACATTTCAGTCTTTTAGTCAGAGATTTACTATAAAATTTTTACTATTTAATGACTTCTCTTCTTATGATTTGATTTACTCTAGGTGTCTGTGGTTCTGTTGTTTTTACAAGGTTGAAAGCAAGCCCTAAACTAACATAATCCTGTTGTAATCTTCTTTCAGGTCTGGGACACAGCGACAAACTATAAATGTCAGAAAACATTGGAAGGTCACACTGGTATTGTCCTGGCTATAACGGCTAAAGGAAGTAACTTATACAGTGGGTCTGCTGATTGTAAGATCAAGGTTTGTAACAATATTCCTTTATTTTTAATTTAAATTTGGGTACTTCGGGTGACTGAAATCGAACTGACCCAAAAAGCTTCAAAACCATCAACAACTGCTAATTTATAAAAGTATTGGTGATTTTGAATATTTTTCTGCAGTTTGGTTGCTACAATTCATCCTAAATGATATGTTTTAATCATCTAGTAATTGATATATCATGATATATTGAGCATTTGATGTATTTTCTTGTGATGATACACATTTTCTTCGGTTGTCTGAGAAGCATCTGAGTGTCTGATATTCTGCTATCAACTAGAAATCACACTCTTAGAAGCAAGATTCGAATTTCACTACATTGTTCATCAATTGTAGGCAAATGATCGCCAAACTTTAACGGTTGAATCTATGTTCTCATTCGAGTAGATCAACCTCAATAAAGTGCAGTTAGTCCTAGTTTTTTTCACAGCCACTCATTTGAGCAGATCACCCTGTACACGGCCTTGTACTTAGAGACAAATGGGATATTGTTTATTATGGAAAGATATGATTTTTCCGGTTCTGCCTAGCCTACCCAAGTTATTACACCCTGGGTTGACTGACGGGCTTGGACTAGCAAGCTGGACTTGTCGGGACTCAAACCTGAGATCTTCAACTTGTGATGCCATGACAAACATCATACCTAGTTAGTGTCATTGAATAGACAAAAGCATCTCAACTTCTCAGTTCGAGTTACTCGAGGTCACTCAAGCCATTACATTACATAGGTTGATTGATGGGAATAGAATTATGAGTCGGACTTACAGAGACTCAAACTCAAGATCTTTAACATTTAACGCAATCATGTTATAACCACTATGCAACCACTGTAAACAGATGGTTTATGCAAAATTTATATATAGCGTCGTAACAGGCGACTAAAAGGAAATATAGAATCGGTAGATGGTTCAACCTCATCCAAGACAGATACCACTTACTATACTTCACTATAGAGGTTCTGTTTGTAATGTTTTCTGCTGCTTATAAAGTGCGGTTTCTGTACAACATTTTGTAGTAATTCATTGCCAATAAGTGGCCATTAGTTGGTTTCTTTGAGGTCCTGATCCCTGGATTTGTGTGGATTTCGAATAATAAAAATAAAAACATATTATTACTCTACAGGTGTGGAACAGAACTCGTTAGAAGAAGTGAATTCCATGGAAGCTCATGAAAATGCTGTCTGTACATTAGTCTGTTCAAATAACTATCTCTTCAGTGGGTCGCTGAAAAATGTTAAGGTTTGAGTTTTTTGCAATGGCCAATTATTTAAAGGGATTGATGAAAGGATCTCTTCCATTTATAGAAGAACAGGTTTTAGTGTTATTGGAAAGATGAATCTTTTTTATTTTGCTGAGACTACCCCAGTTATTTCAGTCTGAGGAGAGGGGTGGGCATGGATAAAAGAGCCTTACTATCATGCAATGTGCCATTTTATCTCTCCCTATCAAGTTTATATACCTTCTCGCTTTTTACGATCCCTTCAAGGTAGCCACTGACACGATGATCGTATAGTCACTATGGCAAAACTATTCGGAACACTTATTCATTGCCATGTTTTCTGCCTAAATTATTTTTTGTTGTTGTTTTGAGTTAGAAATATGTTTACGTGTTTACTGATTGACAAACAAATGGATTTGTGATATATTTTCTCTTTCACAGGTTTGGAAAGTTGAAGGGTCAGACCTGACGCTTCATCGGGAACTGACTGGTTCAAATCATTGGGTCCGAGCTCTGGTCGCCTCTCAGAACTTCATATATATAGTGGCAGTTACCAGACTGTTATGGTGGGCATATTTATTATATCTTTTTTTATTGAAAGTTTGCCCAGGACAAGTATAAAACAGGCTGGCTTAATTTTGTTTTTCTTCGTGTGTACGAAACTCACATTCCATTTTCCTTGGGAGACCAAAAAGCTTCAAAACCATTAACACTTCTATTTCATAGGAATATTGATGATTATGAACCTTTTTCCTGCGGTTCAGATGCCCAAAGAGTCATTTTTGAGTCCCGGTTCAATTTTATGAAATATTTTCAATTTGCCAAGTTCTCTGATGGAATCCATTTTCTTTGGGTGTCTGGGTAGCAGAGTAGTAGCTGACATTTTGCCAGCCTGATTTCTCGTATCATTTAACGGCCAAGATCCATCTGGATCATCTGATAAGAATATAAAGGTACCTATTCATTGCCCTTTCATTCATTCTAGAATAGATATATCAAAAGTTGTAGATGTTGTAGTATCGCCCAGGGGCAGATACCAGAAACCAGGGCAGATCAAAAGTTGTAGATGTTGTAGTATCGCCCAGGGCAGATACCATTCACTGAATTCAATTCTGTGTTGGGTGTTTTTTGTTTAGAAATCAATGTTTTCTGTTCTATTTGACTGATGGACTGCTGTCTATCAGGGTGATATGAACTCGTTTTTTCTTCGGCAGTAGTAGATCAATCTGAATAAAGCAGTCGGTTGTAGTTTTTTTCACAGCCATTCATTTGAGCGGATCACCCTGACATGGCCCTGTACTTGCAGCCACTCAAGAGAGAGAAATAGGATATTGTTTAATATGGAAAGATATGATTTTTCCCGTTCCTGCCTAGCCTACCCAAGTTATTGCACCCTGGGTTGACTGACGGGCATGAACTAGCAAGCCGGACTTGTCGGGACTCAAGTTATTGCAAAATAAATTGAAAAATAAATGAATTTGTGATATATTTTCCATTTCACAGGTTTGGAAAGTCGAAGGGACAGACCTGATGCTCCATCGGGATCTGGCTGGTTTAAATCAATGGGTCCGAGCTCTGGACGCCTCTCAGAACTTTATACATAGTGGCAGTTATCAGACTGTTATGGTGGGCATATTTATTGTATCTTTTTTATTGAAAATTCGCCCAAGACAAGTATAAAGTAGGCTGGCAGAATTTTGTTTTTCTTCGTGTGTACGAAATGCACATTTCATTTTCTTCTGTTGATCAAAAAGCTTCAAAACCATCGACCAGCAATGATGATTATGAACCTTTTTCTGCAGTTCAGATACCCAAAGGGTCATTTTTGACTCCCGGTGAGAGGTGTATTATGAATATATTTTCAATTTGTCCAATTTTCTTATGATGGAATCTATTTTCTTCGGGTGTCTGGGTAGCAGAGTAGTTGACATTCTGCCAGCCTTATTTCTTGTATCATTTATTCCTATTCTGACTAACTTTAGGCAAGACGGAGGCAGTACCTTGAAAAACCAACTAACAGCCACTACTATGGCCAAGTTCTATGTAAAATAAAAAAACTATTTTGCTAGTTTTTGATTATTTTCAACTATTTCGGCTAATTTGTACAGAAATAAATAGGAAATTAGATGTAAAAGAAATGAAAATTCATGTTTCAGTAAAATGTTGTGAGTTTTCTAGGATATTGAATATTGAAGATTTTGGGAAAATCTCAATTTTGTATAAAAGATGACTAAATAATTTCAAATCCCTTTTTTCTCAGCTTCTTTCATTACCATATTTGAGTACCCTTCAATAAGGAAGTCAGGCTTGTACATTATGCTAACTAGTCTTGTAGATTCAGGGTTTAGGATTACCCTAGCATATTTCCTGCTTGCTGTGAGAGGTGACTAAAAGAATTAAAAGCGTAATAGATGGTTTTAAGTCAATATCTTATTTAGTTGCAGATCCCTGTTGAAACAACACGTTAAACATGTGTGGTTTGTTTTTCTAATGTTAACATATTTCTACGGCTCTTATTTATATCATGTTATAAAAATTCAATTTATTATACACCATTTAATTTTGTAATTGGCAGGTAGTCTCGATCCAAAGATTTCAAGATACTCCATTTTCTCGTTTGTGTCTTCCAGAGAAAAGAGATGTGCGACTGAGTTATTTTTATTGCAGTTAAGTAAGCGAAAGCTGCCACAAATAAAAATAAATGATACAGTAAAGGAGATTGTAGAAATTTGGCCGAACTTTTCAGATGGAATCACACCAGTAATTATTTTCTTTCTCAAAACATTCATTATTCTATTTGGCTGACATCTGAGTTCAAAACCACTATACTACGCACTTGGGTGAATATAAATCAAGTGTTCTTTTTATATTATGTAACAGTAAATTTCAGTTTGTCACGATATTTTCTTTTTTGGAGCTATTGATGAATGGCATCGAAATTATATTTAATTCTAAAAACATTAAAGCTTTAATATCATTATTGTAAGATATACGGTATGTACATTATTTCAAGTTAGAACTTAGTTTTCTGCTCTTTATTTAGCTGAACAACTACCGTACCGAGACCCCTCACACTAGAACCTGGAAGATTTTCTGATAATTCAACTATAAGAAGTCTTACAGGAGGTAAGCTGTTTAAATGTTCAAAAAGTCCACAAAGTTGAATGTTGCCATTTTAATATTTTTTGGCGATCTCCGATATTCTCTGGTAACTTTTTGCTAATCTCGTCGTGCCTCACTTGTAAAATCAATCTGCTTTTTGGTTCTTGTTCAGTGTCGCTTGAATTTGAACAACAATTTTTTTTTTCTTGTAAACTTGGATTACGGTATCTTAAAAAAATGTTATCTTGACTTTCTGATTCTACTTTTGCAGACCGGATCAAACTTCAACTTCTGGTTTATCACAGAGTCCAGTGACAAATTTAACTTCTGCTAATTCTTCGTCTTGAATATTTCATGGTATGTACTTTTAAAGTGAGATTAGTGTCAAAAATGAATCGAATATTGAAAAAAAGACTTTCATTGGAATAATTTCATAATAAAAGTGTCTTAGAATAGTCACTTTCTATTTCCTCTTCTTCTTCACCCGATTCGCCCTGTCGTGCGCCCCGGGACTTGGCGACACCAGAACCTCCCCCCGTAAAATAAACCTCTCCCCTTACCCATGGCTGTTAAAACACCCCCTCTTGGTCAGACCCGACCTCAAATTAAGGAGTTTCTGCAGAAGCGCGCTGGCAGGTCCGTGAGCCGCTATTACTGGAGTCGAGACTGAGCCCGTGGCATCCCCAACTCCCGACCCTCTATTGGATGCAATTTGTTTTCGTTCATTCACTCCCCCGCCCCTACCCATATCGACTAATCAGGGCTCACTTTCCGCATTAGATGATCGCCAGAGTTCTTCTCCTCTGGAGGTCGCGGCTCCGCTGGATCTTCTTGATCTGGAGGAGCTGCGCCAAAAGCTGTCCCGCGTGGTGGATGAATCAGCCTCAATGTCCCCTTTGGACAAGGCTTTCAGTCACCTTGAGGAACAGTTTGAACCCTGGTCTGACCATGCATCTGACTCCCAGAAGCCGACAAGCCGACCCCCAAGTCTATATTCTCGTTCAGCCCAAATACGGGCTAAAACTAACCAGGTAAATGGTGAGCGGGGATATCGGCCCAGGTCGGGTCCTCAGTTGAGGGCGGCTTTCTGGAGAAATCAGAAAAGCACGGTCAGGTCGATCATCGAGCACTCCGCTGGCAGTCCGCGGTGTGCTATTTCATCCTCAATTTTAGAGGAGAAATATCGTGCTGATTCGACGCCCCATGGAACCGGCGACTGGTTTATGCCTTCATGGATGTCCCAGAGCGCTTACCGGCACGGAGACGTGCTGGTAGAAGAGGATGTGGCGATCAGTGCGGTTGAAGTCTGCGCGGTACTGAGGGATTTAAAAACTGGTACATCCCCAGGCCAAGATGGGCTCACCTACGGGTTTTGGAAGAACTTTTCGAAATCTATAGGCGTTCTCGACGAATTTTAAATTCGTGGCGCACCTCCCGGATAACCCTTATATTGAAGGACCTGGAGGGCGACATGAATGACGTCGGGAACTGGAGACCCATCACCATATGCCGCACGCTGTATATGATCTATGCAGCCGTGATCGCTCGTTGTCTTCAAAGCTGGGCCGCCAGGGCCAGAGCAGAAGGGTTTTGTTCCTTTCGAAGGCGTCTTCGATGTCTTCATGCTCTAATCGATCATTGCGGATGCCAAGAAACATAAGCGTAACCTATACGTGGCGTGGCTTGACATCCGCAATGCTTTCGGGTCTGTTAGGCATGGAGCCATTCTCGAAGTCCTGGGACATTTTGGCGCACCGGAGTACATGTTGGAGGTGATCTCGGATATCTATCGGGACAACACCTTTACCATTCGTTCCACGAATGGCTGTACGGCTCCAATTCCTGCGGGCAGAGGAGTTCGTCAAGGGTGCCCGTTGTCCGCGATCACGTTCAATATAGTGATTCAAGTCCTCCTCCGCAGTGTCAAGAGCCTCCCGGATGCCGGTTCCGTTGTGCGCCAGATGTGTCGGTCAGCGGACAGGGCTATGCAGATGATTCTGCATTGTGTGCGTTATCCCGCACGCAACTTCAGGCGCACCTCACAATTTGCGATGAGTTTGCGTGATGGTCCGGAATGGAGTCCAAACCTTCAAAATGCTGTGTTCTTGTCTGGAGCATCTTGATGGTCGTGGGCTGTGAACCTTTCCAACTAAATGAAGAGGAAGTCGCAGTACTCGGCCGATATGACTTCAGGAGGTATCTGGGCAAGTGCATGGGATACCGAATCGTCGGGCGTGCTGAGTTTCTTGATCATATCCTTTTATTTTGTCGGAGGCTTTTTTCTTCCGAGCTCAGCCCGTTCCAGAAGTTGCTTGCATTGAAGAGATGCGTTTTGCCGAAGCTCTTCTTTCAGTTCCGAATTAGGTATTTTCGTCGTCATGACCTCGAGCGGCTGGACCCGGGCATCCGTAGTTTGTTGAGAGCCGCATTCCAGTTACCAGACCGGACCTGTCAGCCCTTTTTCCATTCGACGGCTGCCGTCGGGGGTCTGGGTGTCCCGAATCTTGCCCGCGAAGCGGACATCTTTCGGGCTACCCAGGCGTTCAAATCTTTGAACTCCCCTGACTCTAAGATTCGTTCGGTTGCCCGCGCCCCGCTGAGCGAGGTTGTGGCGAAGTTTTACCGCATTTCGGAGGCGACGCAGGCCCTGACAATTGAGTTCCTCAATCGTGAAAACTCCTCTGAGCCAGACGGACGACGCATTGGCGCATACGGTGACTTGTGGGCGCAATTACGCCCGATGAGTCGCCGAATGGGCCTTCGCTGGCCTGTCTCCTCCGAGGGGAATTTCACTGTCACTACAAACGATTTCCTGATAAAGAGCACCAAGAAATTCACGCGGGTGTTGCATCATGTAAGTAATACCCACTGGCTGAGGCGGTGGGGTGGGCTCCGGGACCAGGGAAAGACAGTTTCTTGCCATTCCCGGTTCAGGTGCTCAAACAACTTCCTCTCCACCTCTGTTTCTCTTGCTTAGTTTGAGATCTCGTGGGTATTGAAAGCTCGATTGAATCTTCTGCTGCTACGATCCGTTCGTAGACGGTTTTCCGGCTATGCGGAACCGCGCGTGACTTGTAGCAAGTGCGGTTACGCAAACGAAACTCTCCCTCATGTGCTGAATCATTGCCTTCCTGTGATGTCTCTCATCAGGGAGCGGCATGATTCGGTGCAAAGGAAGATCTTAGTCCATCTGCCCCCAACCAGGTTCTCTAGATGCGATGTCGACGTAGTTTGTCGATTGCCTACCAGTAGAACAGCCAAGATCCTGCGGCCCGACTTGGTTCTCGAGGAATCGGGAACGAATCGAGTCATTGTGATCGATGTGGTGTGCCCCTTTGACAACAGTGAGACCACAATGGATGATGCTGACCGTCGGAAGCACTCCAAGTACGAAGAGTTGTGTCGCTCCATCACCCATGCCTCTGGCAAGGTGGTGGAGTTCCGCGCCTTTGTGGTTGGTTCTCTCAGCAGTTATGCCGTGGGGAACCAGACTGCTCTTCGTGCTTTGGGTGTGACTGGCGCGGCCGCAACTCAGGTCTCCCGTAACTGCGTCAGGAACTCCATTCGGGTTCCCATCTTGTTTGGAGGGCCTGGTGTGGACTCCCTGACAGTGTTGGCTAATTAACTTCACCCTCTTTTCCAGCACTGTCTTCTTTTCTATCTTTCCTTTCTTCTTCCCCACTTGCGCTGGTGTGGCGCGGTCCATCTGTGGCATGCACCCGGCCGTCTTAAGACATGATTGGGATGGGCAGTATGAATGTTCAATTTGTTGAGTGTCTGGTATTATAATTCAATTGGCCTAACCCGAGTAGAACCCACTAGTGGTTTTTCGCGGTGTGAAATCTTTTCACAAAAATAAGTCCACTTATCCTGTGGCTCAAATTTGTGTGATTGTTTTTTTATCTCCCCTCCCCCCCACTTGCCACCACAAATTCACGCCCAGCGGTAGGGCATTGCACACTTAGATACATTTTATAATTATTTAGTTTGCCGCCCGCCTACATTATCTAATTTTTAATTTGCAGTTATAAGTTCTCACGTCTTCACACCCATAGTTCCTTTCGATTATAAACAATATTCACACAAATAGATGATAAGAAAGGCGGGCGGTATGTAATATTCAGTACAGCAGATAGTTTCTTTCGGAACCCACCGCTGGTATAGCCGGCCCTTCACTCATTAATTTTTATATTATTTGTTTGCCAGGCGGGGCCGACTCTCGCGTCGATGAGTATTAATTTTATAATTTGCTCATCCGCAAGAGGGCGCGCGTGTCGCCTGAGCCTAATTTTTTTTCCTCAATAATTTTCCATTCCTTTGAAGGGCCGGCTCAGTTCGATTAGCCACTGCGATTTTCCTTTATAATAACATGTTTCTCGCAAACGTTAATTTATTTTTTATTTAGGTTAAATTCTCATTTGTATTCATTTTTTAAATACTGTTATTGCCCCCCTGCGTGGGGGAGGCCTGATATACTGGCGATTGTGCCATTAGCTAATAAAAGCATTTACAGACAAAAAAATATCGCAAAGTGATGCCAAATTTTTGAAAAAGACAAAACATTTTGGAATTATCAGATCTATATTTTATTTTTGGAATAAAGATTTATATGTTTATTAAATATTGTATTCGCAGTGGTGCACTCTCCATCTATTACTTTAATGTCTTACATTGGGCATAAATTTTGCATGTAAAATTTCATTACACAATAATTTTATTATATTTCAGCTTGGTGCAATGAAGATTTGATGTACAACTAAAGTTTCCAGGAGATGACTAATAATATGTTTTGTATTCAACTTTGGACCCATTGCAATAGTTTTGGAAAATAATTATACTGGGACTTTGCCTCTGTCTAAGTTGATACCAAGAACTAACTCAACGTGGTCTGCAGGAAAGTTCACAAAAAAACTGTCCAAACTTTATATTCATCCTGTTACCACTAGTATTGGTTCCTTTTGATAACAGGCTGATAGGTGTATTGATATTGGCCATCTCTAAATGTTCGTCTTTAAGCGGAATGAAAGGAAATACATTTTTTTTCAAAGTAAATTGTTAAATTCATATACATGGATATGGTGCATCACTTTTTTTTCTGCATATCATTCATTGACTTGAACTGTATTGCTAATCAATTTATATAAAAACTACTGTATCTTCAAGATTTTTTTCAATTGTAGTTCTGTAATTATATTTCTTGTGACATATTTTTTCCTAATGGAGTTATTACTTTTATTGCAAAATTTCGGCATTATTATTTGATCATGTAATCTTCTCATCTGACAGAAATTTTACTTTGATAAACATCGCTCTGTCATTGTGTTTCATGAATGATCCGTGTCCCGTATTATTGTGACCAGTATATTATATCTGATGTTGTGGAATCGCACATATTATCAATAAAATGCGGCATAGTCTCTCAAGTATTCATTTCCAAAGGTAGGCTATTACTATACACCAAACTGGCAGATAAAAATTTAGCAAATGTGCAATATTCCATGTTATATCTCTTGCTAGAAGATAAAAATGCCTCGTTTTGAGCTACCAATTTCCCAGCTACCAATTCGTAGAAAAAAATACAAAACTATCAATACTGCTAGGAAATAGCAGAGTGAATGGTTCTGAAGCTTTTGTGTTGATCGCAAGAAAATGACGTGTACATTTCAAGCACTCGAAAATGGTGCCATTATTAGTATTATTTATGCAAAACTGCTGTATCTGCAATAATTTTTTTTTGGTTTATGTTATAATTTAATGACCTTTTATTGTAAAATATTTTTTTTATTATTTCTGAAAGTTCTGCGCAATTTTATTTAATGATATTATTTGTCAGAATTTTAGTTTAATGAGATTTTAGTTACGGAACACAGGGGGACAGTGCTCATTGGTATCATAAGCTACCTTGAAATCATTATATTCTGCTCAAAATTAATAGACCGATACTATTTATAAAAAGCTTTTCGGAAATATAGATTATTTTAGAACTTTTTTACTATTTTTAAGTAGTGCTCAGCATAGCATAGGAATGACCAATGATTCAATTTCAACAAAAAGATCGACATATTGACACTTTTTGCCTACTTTTGCATGTACCAAATGTGTTTGAGAAGTGTTGGGCGTTCTGAGCATCCGTGATCAATTTTGTAGCAATCCACAATTTGTTTTATCCAATGTAATTAATTCTTTTTTGCCGATTTCTTCAAATATTATTCAATTTATACTCGATAATGTTGTGCTTTTTATAATTGTTATCTTATCTAGATTTATCACTCCTAACCTCGGTACATAAACTTCATAAACAGAATGTATATATGCAAACGTTAATTTGTGAACATCAGGGGTTTATTACTCAATTCTTATTAAAAAATCTGTAATTTTTATATGCAGAATATGTACATTTTAAGGAAAAATCCCCAACCTCAAACCACCATTCAGATTGGACCATTAAACAGAATAAAGAGTGGTAGAAAGCATCCATGCTAGTTTAGGACAGATAACCGTCACTGCATCTGGTAAACACAGATCCTTTCTAGGAATATTCTCTGGTGTCAGTGATACTTGATTTCATATAGTTTGGCTCTGATCGTTCCAGTGGTTTCTGAATCTTCCAAGTTTCACTTGCAGCAAACTGATTCAAACAATATATTTTAGGAAAAATGACATTTTAAAGGTATTAAGGAAGTCGAAAACATATCGCTCAAAAATGGTTATATCACCAGGCTAACGTACTATGGATAGAATTATGGCATAGAGACCCAAAACACAAATGCACCGACAAGTGGCAACTGCTAGTTCATTGACACTGGGGCATCGAGAATCAAGGTCGAATTTTAACTAACGCCAATAGCGCGCGTAAAAAATTTTGCCTTTGCGAAAAAGTCTTCATTTTTGGCTAAAAAAAGGAGCAAAATCGTGTGGAAAAATCAATATCACATATGAGCTCGCGACCAATTTTGACTTTTACGTTTGTCATAATATTTGACTACTGTTACGCAGTATATCCAACGTAAAATTAATTGAGCAGAAATTACTAGTAAACCTATATTGTTTAAATTGAACGAAAAAATACTACCCAATTGAAATATTGTGATCTGGCCCAGGGATTGTTTCCATTATTTGTAAAGATTGAATTTGCCGAGTGTTTTTGAACTAACTTTAGGTGCCAGAATAACGTGGTAGTTCACTATATCATAAAAATAGATAATGTGCGTGGAATGGAAATGAGGTCAGTGATGTTTATTTTCGGCGTTGGAAGGGTGCCCAGTCGGCTCAACTAGTAAAAGCGTTCGAAATACGCTTCGAGTTGACGCATCTCTGATCGTCATGATGAAGGCGCGAATCCCGCGAGGTATGATAACACGCGAGATTCTCTGGAAACCAGATGGGCGAACGATGGTTCACGTAAAGCCTTTATCCATCTTGTATATGCAAAATGAGTTAAAGATTAGGCGTAGCCCAAACTTTCACACCCAGCTCGAAATCGATAAGCTATCTGGCCCGGGGATTGTGATACGCCATAGGCTGTGGTTAAGTCATTTCTGTCTCGCAGCATAAAATGAAATTGTATCCTAGCCTGCTGCTGTTGGATCTTACTTTTCATGGCGTGGTGATGACACTGATCTTAGACTGGAAAATAATGCTTATGATAATAATATTCAACCAATGTCATGTATGAAATGAACTTATATTATCTATACTAGAATTTTTGTTTTATTAAACATGTGTCATAGATGTACAGGCTTCTTATCAACGCGATCCAATTTTTCCTATAGAGACGCAATAAAAATTAAGACATGTCTTTTGGTCGATACTGGCGCCGTTGCCCACTGACTATATAGAACCGGCACACGATAGCTATTGTAATTTTACGATTTGATAAACTGCATAATCTTGATAATACGAAGCAGTAGCACAATAATATGAAATTATTCAGCAATTTGATTTCCGAAGGCGCATAGACTTTTTCATACCGCAGTTAAAAATATTAGGAGGATTAGAACATCGAAGTTTCATGAAGAAGTTCTGACTTATTATAAAAAAAAATGTTATCAAACATTCTCATTCCCGGTTACATTCGTAAAAACTTAAAACAAATTTGCCTCGGTGGCGAAGTAGCCCAAGATTTTCGGAAATTCCATGTCAAGAGGTCATGGCACATGGCCATACGCGTATTAATTCAGGCACTCAAGCTATAAAAAGGATTTTGTCTCATTGTATATTAGAATATTGAAATAGATGAAGGGTTTTTTCAAAATATTTCTTTCTCTAAATCTTGTGCGCCGGAAATGCGCAAAAATGTATTTATACTTCATATTAGGAAGATTCTATATTTTGAAGGGAAATATTGTCGCGTGAAAATGCTTCTTATTTTGAAGGTATCCTCATATAAATTTAAAAAATCTTAGTGAGTCCGGCCGCCCACGATATCGCCGCTGCGAACAAAAATGTCGTCGTACATATGTTACCAACAGCCAGTCTCTTATCGCAGTTATATTGGGTTGATATCGCACATCCATATACATATTAAGCCAGACCTTGTTTAAGAAAACTTTCAATTAGTTTTTCTTCTGGATTTCATATCTTGAAAAGAGAATATTCTGTTCTTAGAACATGATGTTGATGAAAGAGATCGCCGCTGTTTATAAGGGTTGATGTTTTGCTAAATATACCTAGCAAACATTATTTCATTTGTTTAGTAAAACTATGAATGTCGTACATAAAATAATCTCATATAAATAGTTATTAAATACCAGGACTGGCTAACCTGCCTTCCGTTGAGATCACCTCGAAAATTTATTCAAAACTTGCGATCGACTGACAGCAAGAAAATAACAAAAAGTGATTTTTTTCCCAGTAATTTTTACACTGTAATGGACTTCTATATTTCCCAAATATTACCAACATCGCAAGCAGTATTTTCAATTTCGAGTGAAAAAAAAGCTCAAATGAATCATCGTGTCTTTCACCAACATTTCATATTCAGGATTGTATCCTGCTCGGTTATTAGAAATTTCTAAATTCCTCATTAAAATAATATTTTAGAGCGCTCATCGTATTTAATTTTCACTTTTCTCAGCAAGTTACTAAGCTCGTAACTGTCTCGTAATAATGTGCGTTGTTTTGCATTCCTACACGTTGCAATGCTCTGGTTGAAGTTTTCATTTCAGAACCACTTTGTGAAAAGAAATTTAAGAAATCTTATTTAGTCACCTATTCAATTTGATGCTAATTGACCAGTATTCTTTCAAACTTTGCGATTTTTAATAACCACATATTTCAACGCCACATTGAGGCTGGACTGCGTTTTCACGGCGTAGGCGCGCTCGATTTCAGGCTTTTACAATTTCGACTATATGCGTGCGTTCGACGAGTATGAATTAGCAATCGCGTCCTATTATCCAATTCGAAATTACATTTTAGATTTGAATACTTCAACATCAGAATCCACCTGGAATCCGTACCCGCATTCTGAATTACCAATCGAGTCCTATCATCCAATTAAAAAATACAATCCTAATGAAGCTATTGCACCGATAGTTAGTGTCTTATCGCAGTCATAATAGGTTGATATTATTTGAAAAGCAAATATGTTGTATAATCGTTCTACCATTCTCAACGTTCCGACTTCCACATGTGTCATACCATGCCAACTGAACCGCCCAAAAACTCACTACCTTCAAAATAAGAAGAATTTTCACGCGGAAATTTTACTGTTTTTCCCCTCAAAATATTGAATCTTCCTAATATAAAGTTTAAATACATTTTTGCACGCTTGCGATACACAAAATTTAGAGGAAGAAATGTTTCAATTGCATTCATTGACCCCCCTCTGTTCCCACTAATGTTGAATTATTATAAAAATTCACTTAACATTTATAAACAGCGGATATCTATCTACAATACCACCTGCGACACAAAGCCTGTGTGTGTAAAACGAGGTAACACCCAATACGTACCGTACTCTATTTCATATCAATATCCTCTTTGCTGAGTTTTGCATTAAAACACTTTACCTATTATAATATTCTAATATACAATGAGACAAACCTCTTTTTATAGCTTGAGTGCCTTACTTGCTACGCGTATGGCCATGTGTCATGGCTTATTAATAAAAAACTACTACTATTATTATAACCTCTCAATATGAAATTTTCGAAAATCTGGGGCCTCCTTCGCCACTGAGGCAAATTTGTTTTAAGTTTTTACGAATGTAACCAGAGATGAGAATGTTTAATAACATTTTTTTAAAATAAGTTAGGACTTCTTCGTGGAACTTATTCCGATATTCTAAACCTCACTTAAAAATTACACGTCCCAATACGTCTATTATTCTATCTTATATTAATTAGGCCAAACTCCGTTTTTAACTGCGGTATGAAAAATCTTGTGCGCCTTGGGAAATCTAATAGTTGAATAATTTTATATCATTGTGCTACTGCATCGCATTATCAAGATTATTCAAGTAATCAAATCGTAAAAGAGCTAAGATCCACCAGCAGCAGGCTAGGATACAATTTTATTTTATGGTTTGGGATACCATGCTTATAAAATGGCTTTACCATAACCTGACTCCGCACCCTTCCAACGCCGAATAAAAACATCACTAACCTCATTTCCATTCCACGCACAAACTCCATTTCTTATATCCCTTTTTTATGATATAGTAAACCACACTACCACGCTGTTCTGACACCTGAAGTTAGTTTTAACAACACTCGTCAAATTCAATCTTTACAAACGAAAAAAAAAAATCAATTTTTTATCCCGCCAAAATCTGCCTACAGGTTTCCATCATAGTCAAATCGCAATATCCGTCGACTAAATCTAAATATTTTAATTAGGTAGTATTTTTTTTTATTCAATATAAACAATATATATTTACTAGTAATTTCTGCTCAATTGATTAAAGTTGGCTACGTAGTCTACGTAGCAGTAGACAAATATTATGACAAACGAAAAGTCGAGATTTTTTGGCAACTGTTTGAGATATGACATCATCATGCAAATATGAACATTTAATTGTTAGCGCATAATTGAAAATTACCCAAAGCATCAATCGGGTGACTAGAGTCGTCTCCGATGTATATTTTCGGGTAGTGTTCGATCCGTGGTTCACCTTCGGAAATTCTCTTCATGTCGGCTCGTAGCTGTTTAATGTGCCAATATTAACAGTAAAAAAAATCGGTTCTCACAATTGCCGATCATCAGCGATACCGATACACTAGCGTCTCCTAACAAGATCTATTTTTTTACCTATATTCTTTAGTTCCATTGCACAAGTCAAATTGGTCACGCGCCTCTTACGTGATATCGATTTTTTATCATACGTTTTTTGCACTTTTTTTTTATCTAAAAATGATGACTTTTTTGGAGAGAGGGCAGAATTTTCACACGCGCTATGGACGTAGTTGAAATTCGACCTTCATTCTCGATGTTCCCGTGTCAATGAATTAGCAGCCGCTATTGACCGATGTATCTGTGTCTTCAATCTTTATACCATAATTCTATCCATAGAACGTTAGCCTAGCGATGTAAACTATTTTGGAGCGGTATTTTATCGACCGAATTCCTCAACAATACCTTCGAAATGTCGGAAGTTTTTTCAAATGCAAATCCGAAGATATTGTTTAGATTAGTTTGGTGTCGGTGAAACTTCGAAGACTCGGTAGAAAATACGATTTCACTTTTATCCTGCGGGAGAGGAAAGCCGAGAATACAGCTTAATCATATGGCTAACCACGCCCTCTCGTGCAGATACCAGTTTCGAATCGGATTTAAGGTTTTTGGCTTACTATATTTCTCATTATTTTCCGTGCAAGAACCTGGTTGACGGATGGAACCTCAAGCCGTCAGACCTCTCCCATATAATCATCATCACTCACAGGATTCAAACCTAGGTGATGACGATCAGAAATGCGTAGCTCGAAGCGTACTACCGACGCTTTACTGATTGAGCTAACCGGGCACCCACCCATATTTCACACCCCACTAGAACGATCAGAGCCATACTGAATGAAATTAAGTATCACTGACACCAGAGAATATTCCTAGAAGGGTCGGCGTTTACCAGAAGCAGTGACAGTTATCTGTCCCAAGCCAGCATGGATGCTTTCTACCACTCTTTATTCTGTTTAATGGTGCAACCTGAAGGGTGGTTTGAGGTAAGGAATTTGCAAAGTAAACGGAGCAAAAGGCAAAAAAAAACAGAGTAAGAATAGAACCCAAAATTATAACTTTCTATAAATATTCTTTAATGCCAGAGTCACTGAATATACCCCTGAGGCATTTTGCGGAGTAGCAATTGTAGAGGGCACTTTTCTTGGAGGAAAATCACGAAGTGAAGTAATTTTAACTTCGTTGCTTTAACTTCGTTGCTTCGACATGATTAAAAATTGTTTCAATATAACAGAGAAATTATAGCAAGGCAAACCCTGACAACTAGAAAGATTCGATTTTGATGAATGTTAGGAGTTTAATCTTTTACTGATCATTTGATACACTGTGATACTCATTACACAGTAGAGTCATATTACAGATAACTCTATATAAGATAGCAGGAAGCATATTACTATAGCGCAAACTCTGACAGAAAAAATAGCATGATAATTATGAAGACACATTACTATAATGCAAACTCTGTCGACAAAGAACGAAAAATTTGTTCAAAACGCTCATAATCTACAAATCAATAAAAATTACACGATATTTTTGTCACTCCTATAAACCTGTTTATTTAAGCAGATAAAAATTACAGATTTTTTAAAAAGAATCGAGTAATAAACCCCTAAAGTTCACAAATTACTATTTGCATATATACATTCTGGTTATGAAGTCTATATACCGAGATTAGGAGTCGTATTACAGTGATAAATGTAATAATTATAAAAAGCACAACATTATCGAGTATAAATTGAATATTATTTGAAGCAATCGGCAAAAAAGAAATCATTACATTGGATAAAACAAATCGTGGATTGCTACAAAATTGATCACTGATGCTCCGGGATGCCCAACACTTCACAAAAAACACATTGGGTACATGCAAAAGTAGGCAAAAAATGTTCAATTTGGCGATCTTTTTGTTGAAATTCAATCATTGGTCATTCCCAGGCTATGCTGAGCATTACTTAAAAATAGTACAAAAGTTCTAAAATAATCAAAAAATTCCCGAAAAGCTTTTTATGTATTATGCAGAAATATACATCAATCATTGATAAGTGGATCTCCAGTAAGTATACAACTTGATTATACTTGGGCGCTGAATGAGCACTGTCCTACTGTGTTCTGCAAATAATGCCTCATTAAACTTAAATTCTGACAACTTCGAAAAAAAAATAAAATATATGAGCATCATAATAACAAAAAAATATTTCGAAACAAAAGATCATTAAATTATAACATATATATATATATAAAATATAATTTGGGAAAATTTATTGAAGGTACAGCAGTTTGCACAAATAACACTAATATCTAACAATGGCGTTTTTTTTTTTTCGGGAGCTTGAAATGTACTTGGCATTTTCTTGCGATCAACACAAAAGCTTCAAAATCCACGCTGCAATTTCATAGCGATATTGGTAGTTTTATACCCTTTTCTATGATTTGGTAGCTGCAAAATACTCAAAAAGAGGCATTTTCATCTTCTAGCAAGAGATATAACATGGCATAAGAATATTAGACATTTGCTATATTTTTTTATCTGCCAGTGTGGTGTCTAGTAATATAACACCTCTTGAAATGAATACTCAAGAGAATATGGCACATCTCATTGATAATGTATGTGATTCCACAACATCAAAAAATTTTCTGTCAGATGCGAACAGATTACACAGTTAAATAATAATGCTGAACTTTTATGAATAATAAAAACAATAGCTCCAATACAAAAAATAAAGAAATATCACAAAAACACAATTGAAAAAAAATCTTGAAGATACAGTAGTTTTTATATAAATTGATTAGCAATACAGTTCACGTCAATGAATGATATGTAGAGAAGTGATGCACCATATCCATGTATATGAATTTAACAATTTACTTTGAAAAAAATGTATTTCCTTTCATTCCACTTAAAGACGAACATTTAGAGATGGCCAATATCAATACACATATCAGCGTACCATGAGTTAGTTCTTGGTATTAACTTTACATAAATCTTCAACTATGAGACAAATCCCAGTATAAATATTACCCAAAACTATTGCAATGGGTCCAAAGTTGAATAACAAACATATTATTAGTCATCTCCTAGCAACTTCAGTTGCACATCAAATCTTCATTGCACCAAGCTGAAATATAACAAAATTATTGTGTAATGAAATTTTATATGCAAAATTTATGCCCAATCTAAGACATTAAATTAATAGATGGAGAGTGCACCACTACGAATACAATATTTAATAAACATTAAATCTTTATCCCAAAAATAAATTATCGATTTGGTAATCCTAAAATGCTCTGTTTTCTCCCACAAATTTGGCACCACTTTTGATGAGGGGTATGTATTTACAAACTACTTTGTGATATATCGATTTTGAGCAATGGATCTGCTGACCTGTAATGATAATCAAGATTGCATATATAGAATATTCATTTTTCTCAAATCTGATTTGGAAATAAAGTTACTAATCAGCGCCTGGCAACAACCAAACTTCAGTTCAACATTTACATAATATTCGCTTATAAAATGAAAAAAGCTTGTTACAAGTAGATAAGATATATATGAGGCCTCTTGTTAAGTACAACATATAAATATATATATTATATTGAAGTTCGCTCTAAGCAAGTCTGGAAGTATAAAAGCAGCCAATAAAAGTCTACTCAAACGACAAAAAGTTACATGATGTAGTGCCAATAACTGCACTCGAAGCAAAAAACATCCCATACGGTAATGAACTGCAATGATAGATTGCAATAAGCAGTAGGTATTTTTTCATTTTAGTAGTTATTTAGGACACGTAGGGTTATTATAAAAAATTAGAGCATAGAGGACTCACATGTAATATCATCCTTTTGAATTACTTTTTCTGACGTTCCAGCTTAATCTTTTGGCGAAATCTTTTTTGTGGAGTCGTCTCCTATCTAAATAAATTGTTTTTATATTACAATCAAAAAACTTTAATTTGAGAATAGAGCAGGAATGGTTTGTTTTCATGTGAAGCAAACATGACTCATATATTATTTTTATAAGGACTTCTTAAGATTAAAAACTACAAACACAAGGTTTTGACAGTTTTCTACTTAGTAGTGGTATTTTGAAAGCTATTTGAATACCTTAACCGAACAGTTAAGTATTCTTATATTCTAATTATAAAATTTTGTTGCACTAGAATTGCATATTGAAGTAAAGTCATATTGTTTAGGTTGTAGCAAAGTAACAAAAATTTGGTTTTTCTTCGATTGTTCTCAACTGCTCATGTTGTTTTTTTCGGATTGAATATTGAAACTTTTACTACAGTTTGTTGCATTCAGAAACATTTTTATTTTTTGGTAAGGAATATTATGAAATATTGCCAAGATTTTTGGACTCTCTCCTGATAAAAACCCATCAGGGCGCCTACACAGCAGAGTAGCTGGCATTCTGCCAGTCTGGCTTGTAGTATATTGTATCATTAAGTTTTAAAAGTTTCTCAACTGCACTTTAATCAATGGGTTCAAAAATTCAGAAAAAAATACCAGATGTTCCACTAGAAGACGACGACCCTTGACTGGTTGTATCTGGAGTAACAGCACTTGAATCAGTTGGATTTCTAATGTCAAGATTGGTCGATGAAACTTGTGGCAAATCAGAAGTGGAAGGTTGAACCATTGGTCTTTGTGATGATTCTGGAAAGAAAATTATAATTCGCAACAATATAAGTATTATATATGATTAGACAAATATGGCATGGCACCGTAATTACAGTGAAATATCAGTAATCAAATTCATGCCAGCACAGTCCATAACAGGGTTGCAGAATCTCGTTTTTTCTTCAGGTGTCTGACATTCCAAATACTGTATACTTGTCGACCTGGCAACTGCGTCGCCCAAACTGAGCGGCCCCAGACAAAAACTAGAATAGGAAAAAATTCCCTTTTGGGAAAAAATGATGAGTGACGAAGAATAAAAAAAAACAACAAAAAATATACTTTTCTTAAAAAAAAAGAAGCGACGAATCCATACGGCAGTTAATCGGCAGAATTATAGCATTATCATAGCAATCATTCTTTTTCCACTATGCAATATCATGCAATGCATTTAATATGTGTTCACATATATTCATAACATGGAACAATACACATTGTCCCTCATACCACTAAAGTAGATTCCAGATTAGCACCATCTCCATTTCATTAAAAAGGGAATTAGAACCCTAACAATCATCGTGTTTTTATTTTGGACGTTCCACTTGAATCGGCCAGGGAACATATACAACCCGTTTTTTGTGCTGATATACAACGTGAGTGAATTCTATAGTACCTGTCTTAATTGGTCACACTTTAATCGAATGTAGAGATTTGAAAAACTCAAATCCTATACAGACAATACCACTGAAGGCAAATTTAGCAACAATATTAAAAGTAATTAACAGACGACCGATCATGAAACATGTGATTGAATAAAGGGAGTGGATTCAATTTGTAGCTTCTGACTGCAGCCAAAGCCTATTAATCAAATTGTTTTACATAATCTCTTGAACGGTACATTAATATGTAAACATGGAAGTTTAGTTTTTAATTGGTTCTTCCAAACTTGGCCATGCTAAATGTTATTGCACAGTCGGCAAAAAAGACTTATGATATTATGGCTACCCCTACCAATACATTTTTAAATTTTTCTGTATCACGTCTATGAGGCGCTAGAATGCCTGCTGCGTGATATCGCTGTAAGTTACGTCATAAGTGAGATAAATTTCCCAGCCTCATAACATAAAACTCAGGAAATATGACAATAGGTAAAAGGAAATAAGGTGTCTTCATCTTCACAGACTATGTAATTTATGACATTTTATTATTTTAATTTTTGAAAGTCAAATATTCTAAGACACTTTCATTATGAAATTATTCCAATGAAAGTCTTTTTTTAATATCTGATTCATTTTTGACATTTATGACACTAATCTTACTTTAAAAGTACATACCATGAAATATTCCAGACGAAGAATTAGCAGAAGTTCAATTTGTCATGGACTTTGTGATAAACCAGATGTTTAAGTTTGATCCGGACCTGGAAAAGTAGAATTAGAAAGTCATGGATCAGAGTCAAGAAATATTTTAATTGACATTTTATTTGGACCGTGGTTGCGTGATGGAACCGATGATGTCTGCTGCCGATAAAACACAGTCAAGATTGATAAATGCGAAAGGGTTCAAGTAACAATACATACGAGTGCTCTTGGGCAAGGCACTGTAACCCATTGCCTTGCAACGATGCTCAATAACTTCACCGGTTCCTCATTGGTCCCATATTAGATGGAATGACAAGACGCAAGATATTTCTCGCACCCAGATATAGATTTTAAACTGTACACTTGCATAATGTGAAATGAATTTTATTTCATTTTTTTCTGGTATATTTCACATATGTGTGATGCTAGGAAATTTTAATTCGATTGAGGTAACATCGGAGAAAAAAAAGGGCAAACTTGACATTTTAAAATTAAGTTATTTAAGATAATATAAGTTTAAAAAGAAGAATAAAAAAAACATTTGTTGTCCCAATTGAAGCGACACTGAACAAGAACCAAAAAGTAGACAGATTTCACAAGAGAGACACGACAAGATTAGTAAAACACCATACATAAATATCACAGAACACCAAAAAACATTAAAAAGGTGACATTTAACTTTGAAGACTTCTTACACATTCAAACAGCTTACCTCATGTAAGACTTCTTATAGTTGAATTATCAGAAGATCTTCCGGGTTCTAGTGCGAGGGGTCTTGGAACGATAGTTGTTCAGCTAAATAAAGAGCAGAAAACTAAGTTCTAACTTGAAATAATGTACATATATCTTACAATAATGATTTCAGAGCTTTGATTAATATGTTTTTAGAATTAAATATAATTTCGATGCCATTCATCAATAGATCCCAACAAGAATATATCGTGACAAAACAAAATTTACTGTTACATAATAAAAAAGAACACTTGATTTATATTCACCCAAGTGTGTAGTATAGTGATTTTGAACTCAGATGTCAGCCAAATAGAATAATGAATGAGTTTGGCGATCATTTGCCTACAATTGATAAACAATGTAGTGAAATTCGAATCTTGCTTCTAAAAGTGTGATTCCTAGTGGATAGCAGAATATCAGCGACACCAGAAGAAAATGTATATCATCACAAGAAAATACATCAAATGCTCAATATACCATGATATATCAATTACCAGATGATTGAAACATTTTTTTTGGATGACTTGTAGCAAACCAAACTGCAGAAAAAGATTCAAAATCACCAATAATACTTCTATAAAATAGCTGTGTTGATGGTTTTTGAAGCTTATTGTGTCAGTTTGATTTCAGTCACCCGAAGTACCCCGAATTTAAATTAAAAAAAATGAAGGAATATTGTTACAAACCTTGATCTTACAATCAGCAGACCCTGTATAAGTTACTTTCTTTAGCCGTTACAGCCAGGACAATACGAGTGTGACCTTCCAATGTTTTTTGACATTTATAGTTTTGTTGCTGTGTTCCGACCTGAAAGAAGATTGCAACAGGATTATGTTAGTTTAGGGCTTGCATTCAACCTATTAAAAACAACAGAACCACAGACACCTGGAGTAAATCAAAGCATAAGAAGAGAAGTCATTAAATAGTAAAAATTTTTATAGTAAATCTCTCACTAAAAGACTAAAATATCTCTTGAAGAATGTCTGGCAGCAATCAAATTTCACTGCTATGAAATAGCAATGACATATTTATACCAGACTTCCTAAAAAAAAAAAAAATTTATATCACCCTAATAGATATTGATCTGTAAACAGAAAACATCCAACACAGAATTGAATTCAGTGAATGGTATCTGCCCTGGGCAATACTACAACATCTACCACTAATATATCTATGCTAGAATGAAAGAAAGAGCAATGAATAGGTAGGTACCTTTATATTCTTATCGGACGATCCACTGAACAAGAAATCTCCATGAACGAACAAGCACCACACTGGACCTGTGTGTCCCACAAATGTCCCTTTGCATTTGAAGATCTGTTGAGGGTCGTATACTAGAAAAAGAGAGATAATAGTAGAGTTTTTTTTTTTTTAATGAGATTCAATCTAGACAAGGCCAAAAATAGAACCTAATATGAACTGTCTCACAGTCATCAATATGCAGGCTTGCTAATTCGCCGGATTAAAGCTTTCTAGAATCTGACAGAAACTCTCACAAAACTCGTATGATGAAATTTTATAATATTCATTTCAAGAATGAAACATTGATTCCCTGAGGTTCCTTTTGCCTATTTTCTGTGTAATCCAGCATGGATTCCATCTAATATACTATATTACCCTCTTTATGGAAAGATTTTGGAATCTCGTGAATTGTAACGAATCTGAAAGCCTGAATATGGTTGGAAGCTTAGATTGTTCATATTTTTCATTGATTGAATAAGCATGAACCGGGAAATTTTCCAATATAACTAACCCTGTTAACATATAAGTGGCTGCTTGTACAGGGTTTTGATCAAGGTGATTCCCTCGGATGAATGAAAACAAAAAAATGTAACAGGAAATGAAAGTTACCAGGAAAGCAAACAAATCTCAAATAAAATGCAGAGTTTCTCTGGAATTTCATGAGGTTTCGTATCCAATTCCCGAATGTTATTGAAAATAAACAAGCAGAATAAACTGGCATTGCCTCCCATTTATTTACTGATTACCAAAGAGCTACTACAAGACGTAGTACTAGCAACTGCACTTTAAGCGGAAAACATTACAACTGAACTGCATTGCCATGGCAAAGAGCAGTGAGTGGTATCTACCTTGGACAATGATAACACCATCTACTCAGGATAGGTGGGCCGTGCCCAGCATAAGAAATTTTGATGACAATCAGAATTATCGTACTATATTTCAGGAGATCCATTCCCCTACGCGAAACCAGAGTATCACCTTAAAGAAACTATTTAACAGAACAGAAAATCAAATATTTTGGACAGCCGTATCCCGCACGGGACCAAACTGCTTTAATAAAGAGAAGCAAGTGACCTGGGTGATAATTTGAAAAAACAAAAACGAAGGATGGTTTTACCATTGCCCAGGGAAAATAAGACTTATTGCACTCTATTTGAATACCTCAGTCCTGAATGTATGGTCCCCCCCCCCCCCCCCCCCCCCCCCCCCAATGTTGGTTCCCATCAAATCTATGGAAGGCCATGGAAAAAATTTCGTTTTTTAGATGGAATCAGAATATGTTTTCTCAGCTAAAAATTTGCTGTTTTCTGCCAAATCAAGAGCAGAAATATGTGCAGTGAATGGTAACTGCCCCGGGTGATAGTTTTTTGCTTTCTTTAAATCGCCTCTTATGAGATGCAGGTAATATATGTTAGGACTATTCTAAAGCTCGTACCTACAAGACATGAATATTCTTATTTGAAGTCAGGTATTTTGTAATTCTGTTTAAGGTAATTTTTTTTTACGTTATTCTTGAAGAAATTCATTTAGCAGTAAAATCATGAAAAATGTCAAATTTTTAGGTCGTAAAATTTGATATAAATCATGACTTGGGTGCAAAACGTTTATTTTATCAGAAACGTTTGAAAACATTATTTTAATCATGGAGTTATTTGAAACTAAACTTTATTGACTACGAGATTCTGAGGTATCGTTTAGTGAACTGTAAAACCTTCCATGTTTACTTGCGACTTCAAATCCGTATGTGGCTGTTGCCACAAGAATGCTTGAATGAGATAGTATCAAAGTCAAACACGATCTCTTTCCACAAAATTACAAGTATATTTGAGAGCTTTCGTTAGATCATTTCGTTGCCTAACTTCTTATAACGATCCAAAGTCGCAAGGACCGAGAAAGAAGGTTTTACAGTTCACTTAATGATACCTCAGAATCTCATATTCTGCAAAATGTTACTAAAAATAATTTAACTAGTACAAATCCCTAGTAAACGTCCCCAAATGTTAATATTCTTTCGTCAGCAATGAGACTTACATCCAATTCCTCCCATGTTGAGCTTTGTGTTTAAATTCTGAAGTTCATTAGAAATGATCGCAGTGTCTTGACGTAGTTGCCGTAATTCTTCAGTGATTTTATTTTGATTTTGTGTCAAGACATCTACAAGAAGAATTGAACAATATGTTATATATGTCTTAGTGTTCGGAATGTTCATGCCATTTTCATGACGGGTGACCAAAGTGCTTCAAAACCATCAACACCGCTATTTCATATTTCTGAACCTTTTCGTACAGTTTGTTTGAAACCGGATATTCAGAAAGAGACATTTTAAATAGTCTAGACATGGTTTCATCATGAAATATTGATATGAACATTTTTGACAGCTGAAGAAAAAAAAAATTCTGCCACCCTGGCGCACTGTTGTTCATATTACTGGTGGTTAGGGCTGTATGAATTATTTGATTCAATTCATGACTCGTCAATTTATGAAATGTTTGATTTGACTTTTCCAGCTTTTGAAACCAATATTCGTTGGATATTCGTTGCACAAAAAATTACAAATTCTTAAATCATAAGATATTTGATGTTGGCCGCCCCTACATGCTTCCACTCACTGCACTCTACTTTACCAGGTTGGTACAGTATGGAATGTTTTCCTCTCATGGCACAGTTGCAAATTTCACATTTCAAGTATGTTTTGAATTAATAGTGCATGTTACCATTAGTTGTTTCTTTTTGGGTGCCGCCTCTTATGATCTAGAAGTGGTAGGTGGTTTTACAATCACTCAGGGCAGATACCACTCACTGCACTTTACCGTGGAAGTTCTGTTTTGGATGTTTTTCGTTTGAGTGCAGTTGCTGGTACTAAATCATCCAGTAACTCTTTGATATTGAGTGGACGGTGGTTGGTTCCTTTTGGAAGCTGCTTCTGGCCTTGCTCAGCATGAATTTCAATAAAAAAATAAAGAATTTAACATTCAAAATTTGCTTTTTACCAAATTTGATTTCTGTTGCTTTTTCCAACTGCTCAACCCGATCTGCTGTTTTTGACAACATTGACCTGAAAAGAGAAACAACAACAATTAGCAAATTGATAGAAGAGATTTAAAAACCAATTTCATGTGGAAAAGTCCACTTGAAGGATACTAAGATGTCATGGTTTAACTAATGCCCAGGACAGATAGCACTGGATTCATCCTACACTTTTTTTTATTGTTTTATTGAAATTCCCTCTAAGCAAGATGGAAACGAAGCCTAAAAAGCTTTTTACAACAAAATAGGGTAACAGCACCAGTTCTGGTAACCAAAGCAGAAAACACTGAGGAACTGACCAGTAAAGTGCAGTAATTGGTATCTGCCCTGGGCAACCGATCCATAGAATAGTTAAGGACATTACTTGGCATTATTAACTGTGAATAACTATCATTGTATTTGCGAGGTCTCATTTTCGAACCCTTGATGATTTCAAACTTTTTGTACAGCTTGGGTGGCTACCAGGCACTCAGAATAAGACATTTTAATCTTCTAGTAAGAGATATTTAAAAAACTATCATCGATTTGTTAAAATACTTTCGGATGGACCCATTTTCTTCATGTGTCCATTACACCAAAATAAAATCTTTAATAAAGAAATATTCATTTTGAAACAAACCTCAGAAAGCTATTTTCATCGTCCCTCTGCCTCATGGCATTGGTAAGTTCAGTGATTCTGTCTTCAGTTAGTTGCAGAAAATCTTTGACCATCTCAAACTTACAAGCATTCTCATGGTTCGTGAGACTTGATTTGGCACCAACAAACTGTCATCTATGAAGAGATTAAACTATAAGATTAGAGGAGATATTTAGAAACCGGTAGTTGGAGATTCCATATTTTAGTTTTAAACTTTTCAAAATAGCTAATCAGAAAAATTGGTTATACTGGTACTAAATTATGAAATCCAAACTTGAAATTCCATTAAGATTAGAATTAATTCAATCATCATTTCGAACTGTCAAATAATCTGCAGAAAAAAGAAGTTTGTTCCAAGAACCTCAAAATTCTGGAATTCCCTCCCACTGCTTTCCTGATAATGGCACTAGACATGTTTTAGCTATGATTCGTTAGAAGAATGCAGTGCACTGAACAATCAGAGCATTGCAAGGCGAGCAGCTGTCCAAAAGCATATGTGACCTGACCGATTGGATACCATTGCAGTACCTCTTCATTCCCCCTTCAAAATATATTCTAACGCTTTGATGCATTACTAGGCAATTTTTTGCAGATGAAATAAAATTTCATGTCATCCAAACAACATTTACCGGGAATTTCCTTAGATGAATGCGAAAAATATTGTGCACTTTTGCCATTTGAGAAAAAAGTGTCATTTTAAAAGAATTGCAGGTGTCAATAAGTGTATTCGCTTGGCCGATATTATAAACCACTTAATCTGCCGATATATCGATAGACAGGAAAATTAGGCCAATATATTGGCTGGGCTTCGCGTACCACCTATACGTGGTTCATGTTGGACAACAAAAAATTAGCAAGCAGAAGAAGGAATATGTGAACTTCAAAACATTGCAGAACCTTGTTTTTCTTTTGGATTTTTTTGTACAGTTCGCTTGCTACTAGACACTACTAAGAATTTTAGGTTTTTTTCATCATCTGAGTAGCAAAGTAGCCGATACAATGCCAGTCTGCATCGGACTAACAAAATCCAAGAAATTATAACCCTTTATTGACAAACAATAAAGTAAATTTTACCTGTAGTTATTGTTGGAACTGCTGAATATGCTGGCCAAAACATGGTTTCAATTTCTGGCTGAAAAATGAGAAAATGATTTAAGATCACAAACACCGAGACACTAAATAAAAGTCATTAAAATTTATAAAACAATATATTGTTATACCAATATATTTTATGCAACTGCTTTCTATTTTTCTTCAGGTTATTTCTGATAGTGGTAATAGATGATTTCAATATTTCTCAAGGCAGGAATCATTCACTGCACTGTATTATAGTGGTTTAGTTATGTATGTTTAGTTATGTAGGGTGCTTTCCACTTTCACGCAGTTAGGAGTGCCGTTGCTGGTGCTACGTGCGAAACTAGCCCTTTGTCATATGTGGCTGTTAGTTGCTTCCTTTTAGACGGTGTTTTTAGCCTTTATGAAGCAAATTTCAATAAAGTTTTTGAAATTTTTCAAAAAAAAATATAATTAATAGCCAGGTTTAGGTGTCTAGAACTTTGTCATTTTTTGTATGTATTCATTATTTAGGTTGATTTTCTCCAGATAAAAATTTCGTTCGAACAAAGTTTTTGCCACATTTTCCGAATATCTTTAAAAAAAACTTGGGTAGTATTTTTGTCGTAAGGAGAGTTTCAATGTTCCTTCCTGTCTTAGGATATGTCACTTCCAACATGGAGATATTAGATAATATCCAGACATATATATACTGGTACTTAACTTTGTGAGGCTTTTATTTTCTTCAGGTGTCTGAAGGTGAAGGGTCAGTGTGTCATGCATTGTTTAAGCTTTTACGGAGTAAAGGTCAAACAGTTTTACCAAACATATTATATGCACACCTTAGCTTGATCTTCATTTTTTCTGACAGTGATAGCGGGTCGATTAGGTCGAAGAATAAATCCCCCATCAACTCATGTAATTGATGATTTCGAGTGCCATCTTATAATCGCGGGACTTGATTTTTGCAGTCTTATATCCGTGGGATGATGATTCTTCGCTGTAGGAATGTGGTTTTGGTCCCATGGGGCTGGAATTGGGCGACCAAAAGCAAGTGTAAGACTGGACATGATGACAGGTTGCACTGTAACAGTTGATGCAGTCATATTTGATTAATATCACCATGTATACCACGATTATTTCACCTTCCAACATGGGTTTTCGACATCACATCAGCATCAAAATATATTCCATTTTGTCGCAATTAATCATATTAAATATATTTGCATTTCACAGGTAAGTATGTAGTAAGAAGGAAGAAAATTAGTCATAATGAAATAAAAAATTAATTCCTGCATTGATACAGAAAATTCAAATTCATTATTAAACTTGGAATTATCCGTCTATTCAACTTCCGATATTGATGGAGCCTTTTTGTAGTAAACAGCTTGATTTTCTTCTGTCCCTATTTTATATCTCGAAATAGCATAGAAATTAATGAAATAGTAACATTTATTTCAACATTATTTAAGCGCGAGTATTCTGGTCCACTTAAATCTAACTTTCAGTATTTTCTTATATGAACTACATTTCCAAAATAAATGAAATGCATAATCAGGTTCCTTGTTACAAAGTACACAAGTTTCGTTTCTAGCAATCCATCTTATTCCTGGCTTTGTTTTAAGAGGTAAAATATCCACATCAAACGCTAATTAAAACTTTTTTACATTATTAGGTAATATTTTGTTATGAATGTGAATACACTTATTGGACAAATCTACTGAATATAATGGGATCAATTGTTCACTGTTTATTTCAGTAAATATCTTCTTATATATACGTAGTACGATGATTTCCATTATTAATATCTATACTTGTCTATATATAGGTTTTAATAAAATTGATTTTTGATTTCTAATAGAACTGTGGATAAAAGCTAAGGGTTATATTAAAATTGGGGTTCATACAGTTGATATCCAATGTTGTATTCCATGAATTCTAAAAAACATTGTGTCCTGTGTTCTCTCTCATGTATACATATTCCTGATTTCTCACGATAAACACATTGTGAAAAGAGGAATAATGATTATGTCATATCCATCACAGCCTTTCACTTTACAAAGTCTTTCAAATTTTGATCTTCATTTACCATCAAGTACAATTTTTTCTACTATTACAGTTTTTTCTATTATTACATTCAGCTCTCTAGCTATTTCTTTTGGCATGGGAAATACCTGTGACAAATATAAGAACAGGGGTAACGCTTTCACTTTAACTGATCCACATTTTCCTTCAAGTGTTGCATAAGTCTGTTGTAGATTTTCTACTTTTTCACTTTTTTACTTCCACCATTTTGTTGTCTGGCTTTATAATCCCTTTTATCTTTTGTTCATAGTTAATATTTATTATCAATGGCTCTATTGCAATGATAAATAAAAATAGACTCATGCTCCCTGACATACTCCCCTTTTTATTGAAAATTTATTGCTCAAATAGCCATTCATGACTATTCTTGTTCCATATCGTCATACACGGTACAGGAAACGTAAAAATGTAATAAATTTCTCCTTAAATCCAAACTCTCACATGATTTTAAATAAGTATTGTAAATCAACAGAGTCAAAGGCTTTTTTAAGATCAAGTGATACTATGGAGCATTCGCCTGGTTTGTTGGCTTATTTCACACACAAATCTTTAACCATGTTAAGAGAATTACTCATTTTTCTTCCTGGTACTGCTGTTTGTTGTATACTAATAAAGGATGATAGAACTGATTTTAGTCCACATTTTTGTGATGATTTTCTAGTCAGTATTGAGTAAAGTTATCGGCCTATAGTTACTAAGTTCTTTTTTATCGGCTTTTTTGTATATCAGTGTTATGTATCCCAACTTCATTTCTTTAAGCATTTCATTCCTTTCGTAAATCTCTTCAATTATTTCAGAATAATCTTTGCCAACAACCTCCCAACATGTCTTGTAAAATTCCGCAGTTATACTAACTGGTCCAGGACTTCTACAATCTTTCAGAATTTTCACTGTGTTGGATATTTCTTCGGTTTACATATTTTCTTGAAGCATATATGCGTTATCTTCTTAAATTGTCTGCTGTTGTGGTATTTTATCTAGAAATTGGCTCTGATCATATTCGTTTACTTCTTTCTTCTTGTACAGCTGTTCACAGAATTTGATTGCAATCTGCAATGTTCATCATTTCACTAAGATTTGAAGTTTCCGCAGTATTTTCATCTTTCAGTTTAGCCTATGTATTTTATTATCTTTGTGTTTGGCTTTCAATTTTTTGAAGAACCATTTGCTGCACGCCTTATTATATTCTACCTGCTAGAGCATTTGCCCCATTCTTCTTGCATTGTTATCATTCTGTTTTTTATTTGTTTGAATTTAGCGAATACATGTTTTCCTTGATCAAGTTATATTTTCAAATCTCCCAACTCCTCCTGAATTGCTATTTCTTCTTGTCTACATTTTGTTGCATCCTTTATGGAGTGTTCAATGTTTAAATCTTTGAGTCTTATTTTCATCTCTAGCCACCCAGCTCAGAGCTGCCTTTGATTCAAACATACATTTTTGATGTACCGGTACAGGGTAAATAACCTCCACCAGTTCCCTGACTAAGCATACCGTAAGGGTTCTTTTGCAAGTTTGTCTGTTTCTATTACGTAAGTCTATAGCGATAGTATTATGTTTCATAGTATGCCTTATATAACAGCGAATAATGCAATTCTTCATATAGAGCACCGGCAATCCAATCCCTAAACAATAAAACTAGAAAGTAAATTCATGGACGGACTGAACACAGAAGAGCTAAAGGTTGCCGCACTGGTTACGAGTTCAAAGTTGCTGCAACGAAAGAGACAGCAAACCGCCATTCCGCGTCACCACGTGCTGTTCTTTAACCCTAAAGCAGGCTGTCGCCCGTAAACCATTGTTTGGTCAGTCAAGAGGCTACAAGAGGCCGCGATTATACTGTTAAAAATGCGGTGAAAATACCTTGGATTTTTTTACTATCTTTTGATTCTGCCAATATCAGTTTCAGTTGTATCAAAAAGCTCTATTTTCTCTCTATCATTTTGATCCCGCATCGCATGCCACAATTTAGCATATTTCGCTCGATTTGTATTGAGCCTCGCCCAGAAAAAATTTCCTTTCAACGGTATTTACGGTAGGGTAGTATGAAGAATTCCACCTTAAAATACGACCCTATTAGGTCGAAATTTTCATACCACCACTCCGCTCCACTCCGCACCCACCTTCGCAATTTACAGTGTAATGTCTCTGGCGATGAAATAAATAAAGATTTCCCCCAAATGTTTATAATCTACACATCGCTAAAAACAACTCGATATTTTAGCATATCTATAAACCTATTTATTTGAGCATATAAAATGTAGAGATTTTTTAATAAGAATCGAGTACTAAACCCATGATGTTCACCAATTATTATTTGTCTATGGACATTCTGGTTATATTAATCACTGAACATCCAAGTTCTTTCGATGGACTGATATATCGAGTCATGTTACATCGATATCTCTAAATAAGATAGCATGATAAATATAACAGCACGCGTTCTAGGCCACACATGATGTACCGTTGTAGCGCGTGAAACCAACATAATTCTTTATTCCCTTTTCTTCCGTCGCTCTACCTGCCAAGTCAACAACGTTTTACTTTTTTTTCAACAGTAAGTATTATCCCATGATTGACTTGGCAGGTCGGCGACGGCCGGTTTGTTTCTCGTTCACTTCTATTTTGTATATTGTGCCAAGCGGTTGAGTTTTTAGTTTTATTCGCTTTTTATGTTGCTTTCAAGATTAGTGCCGCCGCTTTTATTTGTTTCGCATTTTATCTCAACCATACAATATATACAAGACGTGAGAGACTGTTCAGTTAAGTTGCCGTAGTGTAAAAGGCCTCATTCAAAGAGGGCAAATCACGAGTGAACCGCACCATCCTCAAACAAACCAGGGGTCGCTTTACAACAACCAATACAACCGCTCACCTTGGACTGTAGAAGCGTTGACCTCCGGCTACGTGTCCAAGCTACGACAACTCAAGGACATTTTATAACTTACAAGTAAGCAAAATGAATCATCATCTCGCCAAACTTTGAAAAAGAGCAAGAATTTTCCTGACCAGTTTATCAATCCAATGCATTTTAAACGAGACGGTATTTTTTTTTTTGATTTTATAATCGAATGTCAATTTTAAGTGTTTATATTTACGTGATTTTTTGAATGTTTTAAGCTTTTCAGTCAAATGTATCAGAATCATGTTTTATTAAGTATTTAAGTGCTGAATCGTTTAGCAGAATATTTAGCCCGGTTTTCTAAATTTAAATATCTAAATTGATTCCTGTCGCTTTATACCACCTTTTCGATGGTTTTTTGATACATGGCGCTCTGAATGTAGAATGCAGTTTATACTAGTTAATCACTGCAATCTCTTTTACCATAACCGCACCTTAGATAAAAGACTGCAAAGGGTGACATGTTTATAGACCATATAAATCCATCGATTTTGCCAATTACCAAAAACTTATTTTTGAAGAGCAGCTCATTCTTACGTGGGCTTTATCAGGCATTCATTGTTCTTCAAGTCAAGCAAGTTAACGCGCTCGCAAATTTGAGCTATTCACTCACGTATGCGCAACTTTTGACGCCTTTTAACACTGGAAGAATCACGTTTGTTCAAGGTTATCTCACGCATGATACTTCGAGCAAAGCAAATTAATGCATTCGCAAATTCAAGCTAATCGTGCACCCGCAATGTGACCACTTCTAAACACCGGAAGGTAACTTTTTATGCGGTTACTCGTCAGCAATCGTGAACGCGTTACCTGGCATTGGAGCGATTCTTCATGAGATTCGCTAACTGACTTAATAACATTGGAAATGTTAAGAGTCTAGTCGAAGCAACACGATGGAGTCATTCTTTTGGAGAGTCATAAAGCTCTGGCGTGACGCAGACCTCTGCAGGTTGTAGAATAGTTCAAATAATTTTTTTCTAAACGTCCATGGCGCGCTTATTAAACTCACGCTCACATCTCGGATTTAGACTAGTGTTTTGCGGTGCGACTTTAATCTTCCAAGTTCGCCAGGAATCATTCCATCATTAAATGATTATCATTTTTTTTTCCAAAAATATTCATGCCTCGGTATTATATATTTTCCCTATGGATATCGTGACTTCGTGTTTTTTATGATTATTATACCTTAATTGCCTTTTTGATGCATTCTTAGCTTGTTATCAACTACGAAAAAATGTGTGTGCTTTTTCAATTTTACATGCTAGCTTTTTCACGTAATAGTATAATCACGCGCTCTATCGAAACCCCGAGTACACTATTTTCCCCACCAATTTGGCTCATTTTTTTTAATTCGGATTCCATTTTTTATTTTATTTTTTGAATTCTCTTCTTTCAAATCTTACAGAAAATGCTTCTGGTTTATTTTTATTGTTTACCCTACCTGGTATTCACATTCGACCGAGGGAACTATGTGTAGCGCGTGAAACTACACCATTCTTTATCCACTTTTTATTCGTCGCCTTACCTGCTAAATCAACAACAATTTGCTTTTTTCCACAGTAAGTATTATCCCGTGGTTAACTTGGCAGGTCGGCGATGACTGGTTTGATTCTCGTTCACTTCTTTTTTGTACATTGTGCCAAGCGGTTGAGTATTTAGTTTTCTTCAGTTATTACGTCTGTGCAAGATTTGTGCGCCGCATTTATTTTTTTCTCATTTTATCTCAGTCATACAATATATAAAAGAACAAGGAGACTGTTCAGTTGAGTTGTCGTAGTGTAAAAGGCCTCATTCAAAGAGGGCAGATCACGAGTGAATCGCACAATTCCCCAGCTAGGCTGCACCGTAAACGAATTCGAGCTTGGACTGGGTTTTTGTCTTATGATTAATTTAACATAGCCAAAATTTGAAAAAATAAAAATATACACGGACCATAACCAAGTTACTTTTTTGGGGGCTGCGTTTTCACGGCATAGGCGCGCTCGATTTCAGGCTTTTACAATTTCGACTATATGCTGTCTGCATGCGCTCGACAAGTATGAATTAGCAATCGAGTCCTATTATCTTATTCAAAATTACATTTTAGATTCGGGAAATTCAACATCCGAATCCACGTGGAATCCATACCGGTATTCTGAATTGCTCACCTTTAATTGGGGAAAAAATACAATCCTAATGTTGATATTGCACCGATAGTTAGTGTCTTATCGCAGTCATAATAGGTTGATGTTATTTGATAAGCAAATAGGTTGTATAATCGTTCTACCATTCTCGCCGTTTTAACTACCACACGTTCCATTCCATGCCAACTGAACCGCCCAAAAACCCACCATCTTGAAATTTTGATTATTTATCAGGGCTGATCCACCTATATCTCCTGACTTCAAAAAGATCAACTTCACCCCCAGAGCATTAACCGTTCGTTTGTTTTGGGCTGTTTCAAAAATGACATATAGACACTAAAAACCCCTATATATTGCTCAAATTGGACTCTCCATAAAACGATATTGATCATTATTGCCAAATCCAAATTTATGATCAAATTTTTTTGATCTCTTGAGGAGGATTTTTGAGCTAACCTGGTATGCATATTTGACATTGATAAATTTGAATTTCCTAATTTTTGTGTGTGGGTACTATGTATGCTCATATTCATTATATTAGAAGATGGGAGGGATATGTGATTTCAAAGTTTGCCTTATTTATTGTATATTACACGACCGGCCTGAAATGCTCTTTTAATTTCAATTTTTAATTGCATAAAGCAATAGAGATCTTTGAACAGTTGAGGTTCAATATTAAAACTAATAATACCGCATTACTAACGTTGCCGTGAATTACCAACTTTAAAAATTGTTTTTATACAAGTTACTTTATACTTTAGCATTTCCAATACATTCTGACAAACCGCGTTGTAGATATCTGCCTTGATAGAAAGTCTTGATTTTGGGTTCTATTCTTTTTCTGTTTCATTATTCCAATCCAGTATTTTTGTCATTTGCTATGGTAAACGCCGATTCTCTAAAGGAATATTCTTAGGAAACGGGGACATCGAGAATCAAGGTCGAATTTAAACTACGCAGATAGCGCGTAAAATTTTCGCTCTCCTTGCGAAAAAGTCATTATTTTTTGATGAAACAAATAACAAAAAACGTATGAAAAAAATCAATATCACATAGGAGGCACGCGACTTTGTCTATTGCAATGAAATTAAAAATATAGGTGAAATAAATAAAAATAGATAGACACTAGCGTATTGGTATAGATGACGATCGGCAATTGTGAGAACCGGTGTTTTTTTACCGTCAATATTGGCACTTGTAACAGCTACGAGTTGACATGAAGAGAATTTCCACGGAGGTGAACCACGGATCGAACACTATCCGAAATATACACCGGTGACGACTCTAGTCACCCCATTGATGCTTGGTTAATTTTTAATTATACACTAAATGAAATGTTCATATTGCATTATGACGTCATATCCCAAACACTTGCCAAAAAAATCTCGACTTTTACGTTTGTCATAAGATTTGTCTACTGCTACGCAGTATAGCCAACTTTAATTAATTGAGCAGAAATTACAAGTAAATATATATTGTTTAAATTGAATACAAAATACTTCGTAATTAAAATATTTAGATCTGACCGACGGATATTGCGATTTGACAATGATAAAACCTGACAAGTTTAAATATCGGTAGACAGATTTTGGCGGAATAAAATTGCTTTTCCTTTGTTTGTTAAGATTGGATTTGACGACCGTTGTTAAACTAACTTCAGGTGTCAGAACGGCGGTGGTAGTGCGGTTTACTATATCATAAAAATGGATATAAGAAATGGAGTTTGTGCGTGGAATGGAAATGAGGTTAGTGATGTTTTTATTCGGCGTTGCAAAAGTGCGGAGTCAGGTCAACTAGTGAAAGCGTTCGGAATACGTTTTGAGCTACGCATCTCTGATCGTCTTGCCGGAGGCTCGAATCCCGCGAGGTATGACAACACGCGAGAGATTCTCTAAAAACCACATCGGCCAACGATGGTTCGCGTTAAGGCTTTCTTCATCATGTAGGTTATATGCAAAATGAGTTAAAGATTAGGCGTAGTCCAATATTTCTCACCCAACTTAAAACCGGTAAGTTATCTGGCCTAGAGGCTGTAATACGTCACAGGCTATGGTTACGCCATTTTATCGGCATGTCTATCCCAAAGTATAAAATAAAATTGTATCCTAGCCTGCTGCTGGTGGATCTTAGCTTTTGGTCTACCGGTTTCACCTTTTTTCTCGAACAATATCACATAATTTCATGGGGTGGTGATGGGACTGATCCTAAGTCGGAAAACAATAATTATGATAATAGTATTCTACCAATGTCATGTTGTATGAAATTGACCTATATTATCTATATTAGAAATTTTGTTTCATTGAACTTGTGTCATAGATAGACAGGCGGCTCATCGACGCGATCCATCTGGGACACATACTTCATGAAAGATGTTTTGACAGAATTTATCCTATAGGGACGCACTAAAAATTAAGATTTGTCTTTTGGTCGATACTGGCTCCGTTGCCCACAGACTATATAGAACCGGCACACGATCACTATCGCAATTTTACGATTTGATTACTTGAATAATCTTGATAATGCGAAGCAGTAGCACAATGATATGAAATTATTCAACTATTTGATTTTCGAAGGCGCACAAGATTTTTCATACCGCGGTTAAAAACGGAGTTTGGCCTAATTATTATAAGATAAAATAATTGACGTATTGGGACATGTAATTTTTAAGTGAGGTTTAGAATATCGGAATAACTTCCACGAAGAAGTCCTGACTTATTTTAAAAAAACTTTATTAAACATTCTCATTTCTGGTTACATTCGTAAAAACTTAAAACAAATTTGCCTCAGTGGCGAAGGAGGCCCTAGATTTTCGAAAATTCCATATTAAGAAGTTATAATAACAGTAGTACTTTTCATTAATAAGCCATGGCACATGGCCATACGCGTATCAATGAAGGCACTCAAGCTATAAAAAGAGTTTTGTCTCATTGTATATCGGAATATTAAAATAGGTAAAGTGTTTTTAATGCAAAACTCAGCAATGAGGATATTGATGTGAAATAGAGTACGGTACGTATTGGTTACCTCGTTTTACACACACAGGCTTGGTGTTGCAGATGGTATTGTAAAGATCTCCGCTGTTTGTAAGTGTTAAGTGAATTTTTATAATACTTCAACATTAGTGGGAACAGAGGGGGGTCAATGGATGAAATTGAAACATTTCTTCTTCTAAATTTTGTGTGTCGCAAGTGTGCAAAAATGTATTTAAACTTTATATTTGGAAGATTCAATATTTTGAGGGGAAAAACAGTAAAATTTTCGCGTGAAAATTCTTCTTATTTTGAAGGTAGTGAGTTTTTGGGCGGTTCAGTTGGCATGGTATGACACATGTGGAAGTCGGAACGTTGAGAATGGTAGAACGATTATACAACATATTTGCTTTTCAAATAATATCGACCTATTATGACTGCGATAAGACACTAACTATCGGTGCAATAGCTTCATTAGGATTGTATTTTTTAATTGGATGATAGGACTCGATTGGTAATTCAGAATGCGGGTACGGATTCCAGGTTGATTCTGATGTTGAAGTATTCAAATCTAAAATGTAATTTTGAATTGGATAATAGGACGCGATTGCTAATTCATACTCGTCGAACGCACGCATATAGTCGAAATTGTAAAAGCCTGAAATCGAGCGCGCCTACGCCGTGAAAACGCAGCCCAGCCTCAATGTGGCGTTGAAATATGTGGTTATTAAAAATCGCAAAGTTTGAAAGAATACTGGTCAATTAGCATCAAATTGGATAGGTGACTAAATAAGATTTCTTAAATTTCTTTTCACAAAGTGGTTCTGAAATGAAAAACTTCAACCAGAGCATTGCAACGTGTAGGAATGCAAAACAACGCACATTATTACGAGACAGTTACGAGCTTAGTAGCTTGCTGAGAAAAGTGTATTAAAGTGGAAATCAGGGCGCGCACGCTGATATTAATTATAAAAGTCCTGTGAATTGGTAGTTGCTTATTGTAAGTAAGGTGAATTGGTAGTTGTTGTCCTCGTAAATTGGTAGTTGTTGTGGCCCGTAAGTTGTTGTCGTGAATTGGTAGTTGTTTTTTTGTAAGATACGGTTATTTTTAGACAGTAAAAGAACAGTGAAATAAATCTTGACAATACGCCAAAGTAGATGATTAGTTTGGATTTACCTTTTTGCATTTATTGGAGCCTAACCCTAGCCTAAATAAAATACGATGAGCGCTCTAGAATATTATTTTAATGAGGAATTTAGAAATTTCTAATAACGTAGCAGGATACAATCCTGAATATGAAATGTTGGTGAAAAACACGATGATTCATTTGAGCTTTTGAGTTCACTCGAAATTGAAAATACTGCTTACGATGTTGGTAATATTTGGGAAATATAGAAGTCCATTGCAGTGTAAAAATTACTCGGAAAAAATCACTTTTTGTTATTTTCTTGCTGTCAGTCGATCGCAAGTTTTGAATAAATTTTCGAAGTTATCTCAATGGAAGGCAGGTTAGCCAACCCTGGTATATAATAACTATTTATATGACAATATTTTATGTACGACATTCATTGTTTTACCAAACAAATGATATAATGTTTGCTAGGTTCTAAGAACAGAATATTCTCTTTTCAAGATATGAAATCCAGAAGAAAAACTAATTGAAAGTTTTCTTAAACAAGGTCTGGCTTAATATGCATATGGATGTGCGATATGAACCCAATATAACTGCGATAAGAGACTGGCTGTTGGTAACATATGTACGACGGCATTTTTGTTCGTAGCGGCGATATCGTGGGCGGCCGGACTCACTAAGATTTTTTAAATTTATATGAGGATACCTTCAAAATAAGAAGCATTTTCACGCGACAATATTTCCCTTCAAAAGATAGAATCTTCCTAATATGAAGTATAAATACATTTTTGCGCATTTCCGGCGCACAAGATTTAGAGAAAGAAATATTTCGAAAAAACCCTTCATCTATTTCAATATTCTGATATACAATGAGACAAAATCCTTTTTATAGCTTGAGTGCCTGAATTAATACGCGTATGGCCATGTGCCATGGCCTCTTGACATGGAATTTTCGAAAATCTTGGGCTACTTCGCCACCGAGGCAAATTTGTTTTAAGTTTTTACGAATGTAACTAGGAATGAGAATGTTTGATAACATTTTTCATAATAAATCAAAACTTCTTCATGAAACTTCGATATTCTAATCCTCCTAATATTTTTAACTGTGGTATGAAAAAGTCTGTGCGCCTTCGGAAATCAAATTGTTGAATAATTTCATATCATTGTGCTACTGGTTCGTATTATCAAGATTATGCAGTTTATCAAATCGTGAAATTACCTTTAGTTATCGTGTGCCGGTTCTATGTAGTCAGTTGGGAACGGCGCCAGTATCGACCAAAAGACAAATCTTAATTTTAGTGCGTCTATAGGAAAAATTGGATCGCGTTGATGAGAAGCCTGTCCATCTATGACACATGGTTAATGAAACAAAAATTTTAATATAGATAATATGAGTTAATTCCATACAACATGACATTGGTAGAATATTATTATCATACGCATTGTTTTCCGGCCTAAGATCAGTGTCATCACCACGTCGTGAAATAAAATAAAACTGGTAGATTGAAAGGTAAGATCTACCAGCAGCAGACTAGGATACAATTTCATTTTATGCCGCGAGACATAAATAGTTTAACCATAGCCTATCACAATCCCCGGGCCAGATAGCTTTTCGATTTCGAGCCGGGTGGGGAAGTTTGGGCTAAGCCTAATCTTTAACTCATTTTGCGTATACATGATGGAGAAATGCTTTACGTGAACCATCGTTCGCCGATCTGGTTTCCAGAGAATCTCTCGCGTGTTTTCATACCTCGTGGGATTCGCGTCTTCAGAAGGCGATCAGAGACGCGTCAACTTGAAGCGTATTTCGAACGCTTTTAATAGTTGAGCCGACTTGACACCCTTCCAACGCCAAATATAAACATCACTGAACTCATTTCCATTCCACGCACATACTCTATTTTTATGATATAGTGAACTACCACGTTATTCTGGCACCTAAAGTTAGTTCAAAAACACTCGGCAAATTCAATCTTTACAAACAATGGAAACAATCCGCGGGCCAGATCACAATATCTCATTTCGGTAGTATTTTTTCATTCAATTTAAACAATATATGTTTACTAGTTATTTCTGCTCAATTAATTTTACGTTGGATATACTGCGTAGCAGTAGTCAAATATTATGACAAACGTAAAAGTCAAAATTGGTCGCGAGCCCATATGTGATATTAATTTTTCCATACGTTTTTGCTCCTTTTTTTAGCCAAAAATGAAGACTTTCTCGCAATAGCAAATTTTTTTACGCGCGCTATTGGTGTTTCGACCTTGATTCTCGATGTCCCAGTGTCAATGAACTAGCAGTCGCCACTGGTCGGTGCATTTGTGTTTTCGGTCTCTATACCAGAATTCTATCCATAGAACGTTAGCCTGGTGATATAACTATTTTTGAGCGGTATTTTTTCGACTTCCTTAATACCTTTAAAATGTCATTTTTCACAATGAAAATGCTAAAATATATTGTTTGAATCAGTTTGCTGCAGGTGAAACTTGGAAGAATTCAGGAACCACTGGAACGATCAGAGCCAAACTATATGAAATCAAGTATCACTGACACCAGAGAATATTCCTGGAAAGGATCTGCGTTTACCAGATGCAGTGACGGTTATCTGTCCTAAACTAGCATGGATGCATTGTATCACTTTTTATTCTGTTTAATAGTGCAACCTGAATGGTGGTTTGAGGTTGAGAAATTTTGCAACGTAAACTGAGCAAATGGCAACAAAAATACTGGATTGAAATAATGAAAACAGAGTAAGAATAGAACCTATAATTAAGACTTTCTGTATTAATATTCTTCAATGCCCGAATCACTGGATACACCCTCAAAGCATTTTGCAGATGTACGATTGTGGAGGGGACTTTTTTTGCTTCGACATTATAAAAAAAATTGCTCCAATATAAAAGAGAAATTATAGCAAGGTAAACTCTTATGGCTGAAAAGATTGGATTTTGATGAATATTACGAGTTTTATCATTTTTGATCATTTGATAGACTGTGATAAGAGTCATATTACAGGTAACTCTGAATAAGATAGCAGGAAGCACATTACTATAATGCAAACCTTGTCATTCTACATATAAAAAATTACAGATTTTTTTTAATAAGAATTGAGTAATAAACCCTTGATGTTCACAAATTACCATTTGCATATATACATTCTGTTTATGAAGTTTATGTACCGAGGTTTGGAGTGATAAATCTAGATAAGATTGCATAATAATTATAAGAAGCACAATATTATCGAGTATGAATTGAATAATATTTGAAGCAATCGGCAAAAAAGAAATCATTACATTGGATAAAACAAATCGTGGATCGCTACAAAATTGATCACTGATGCTCAGGATGCCCAACACTTCTCAAACACATTTGGTACATGCAAAAGTAGGCAAAAAGTATTCAATTTGTCAATCTTTTTGTTGAAATTCAATCATTGATCATTCCTATGCTATGCTGGGCATTACTTAAAAATAGTAAAAAAGTTCTAAAATAATCTATACTTCCGAAAACCTTATTATAAATAGTATCGGTCTACTAATTTGGAGCAGAATCTAATGATTTCAAGGTAGCTTATGATACCAATAAGCACTGTGTTCCATAATTAAAGTCTCATTAAACTTAAATTCTGACAAATAATATCATTAAATAAAATTGCGCCGAACGAACTTCCAGAAATAATGAAAAAAAAATATTTTACAACAAAAAACTCATTAAATTATAACATATAACAAAAAAATTATTGCAGATACAGCAGTTTTGCATAAATAATACTAATGTCTAATAATAGCCCCTTTTCGAGTGCTTGAAATGTACATGTAATTTTCTTGCGATCAACACAAAAGCTTCAGAACCACTCACGCTGCTATTTCATAGTGGTATTGATAGTTTTGTACTTTTTTCTGCGACTTGGTAGCTGGGAAATGCTCAAAACGAGGCATTTTTATCTTCAAGCAAGAGATATAACACGGAATATTGCACATTTGCTAAATTTTCATCTGCCAGTTTGGTGTCTAGTAATAGCCTACCTTTCGAAATGAATACTTGAGAGACTATGCCCCATTTTATTGATAATATGTGCGATTCCACAACATCAGATATAATATACTGGTCACAATAATACGGGGCGCGAATCACTCATGAAATACAATGACAGAGCGATGTTTATCAAAGTAAAATTTCTGTCAGATGTGAACAGATTACATGACCAAATAATAATGCTGAACTTTTGCAATATATGTAATAGTTCCATACCGAAAAAATATGCCACAAGAAATATCACAGGACCACAATTGAAAAAGAATCTTGAAGATACAGTAGTTTTTATATATATTGATTAGCAGTACAGTTCACGTCAATGAATGATATGTAGAGAAGTGATGCACCATATCCATGTATATGAATTTAACAATTTACATTAAATGAAATGTTTATTCCTTTCATTCCTCTTAAAGACGAACATTTAGCGATGCCAATATCAATACACGTATCAGCGTGTTATCAAAAGGAACCAATAATAGTGGTAACAGGATAAATATAAAGTTTGGACAGTTTTTTTTTGTGAACTTTCCTGCAGACCATGTTGAGTTAGTTCTTGGTATTAACTTCACATAAATCTTCAACTATGAGGCAAAGTCCCAGTATAATTATTTTCCAAAACTATTGTAATGGGTCCAAAGTTGAATAAAAAAACATATCATTAGTCATCTCCTAGAAACTTTAGTTGTACATCAAAGCTCCATTTCACCAAGCTGAAATATAAAAACAATTTTTCAAAAAAAAGTGAAGTCAACTTAAATTCTACATTTCAAGCTACTTCTGACGTTGTCATTTGTCATAATTTACGAAAGAATAAATAATTAGTTAATGAATAAATGAAGCCTACAAAATTAATCAATTTTTCAAATCGAATTCTATTACACTCATGTTTTTTCCTTCATTTATATTGTGTAATGATATTTTACAAGCAAAATTTATGCCCAATCTAAGACATTAAATTAATAGATGGAGGGTGCACCACTATGAATACAATATTTAATGAACATATAAATCTTTATTCTAAAAATAACTTATCGATCTAAAATGCCTGTTTTTCTCCCACAAATTTGGCACCACTTTTGATGAGGGGTATGTATGTTTACAAACTTTGCGATATATCAATTTTGAGCAATGGATCTTCTGCCATGTAATGATAATCAAGATCGCATATATAGAATATTATTGTTCTCAAATCTGATTTGGAAATAAGGTTACTATTTAGCGCCTAGCAACAACCAAACTTCAGTTCAACATTTACATAATATTCGTTTATAAAATGAAAAAAGCTTGTTACAAGTAGATAAGATATATATGAGGCCTCTGGTTAAGTACAACATATAAATATATATATTATATTGAAGTTCGCTCTAAGACGACGACGAACCTAGACTTGTTGTATCTGGAGGAACAGAACTTGAATCAGTTGGATTTCTAATGCCATGATTGGTCGATGGAACTTATGGCAAATCAGAAGTGGAAGGTTGAACCATTGATAATTGTGCAGATTCTGGAAAAAAATTATAATTCGCAACAATATAAATATTATATATGATTAGACAAATATGGCATGGCACTGTAATTACAGTGGAATATCGGTAATCAAATTTATGTCAGCACAGTCCATAACAATATGACATTTTCAGACAATCATCAGAGAACATACACAACCCCTTTTTGTGCTGATATACAACGTGAGCGAATTCTATAGTACCTGTCTTAATTGGTCACACTTTAAGCGAACGTAGAAATTTGAAAACTCGCATCATGTACTGACAATGCCATTGCACGCAAATTTTTCTGGATCACATCGATGAGATGCTAGAATGCCTGCTGCATGATATCACTATAAAGTTAGCTGCATGATAAGTTACGTCATAAGCGAGATAAATTTCCCAGTCTCATAATTTAAACTCAGGAAATATGATATTATGGCTACATCTACCATTACATCTTTTAAAATTTTTCCGTATCACGTCGATGAGATGCTAGAATGCCTGCTGCGTGATATCGCTATAAGTCATAAGCGAGATAAATTTCCCAGCCTCATAACATAAACTCAGGAAATACAATAGGTAAAAGGAAATAAGGCGTCTTCATCTTCACAGATTATGTAATTATGACATTTTATTACTTTAATTTTTGAAAGTCAACTATTCTAAGACACTTTTATTATGAAATTATTCCAATGAAAGTCTTTTTTTTTAATATTCGAGTCATTTTTGACATTTATGACACTAATCATACTTTAAAAGTACATACCATGAAATATTCCAGACGAAGGATTTGCATAAGTTAAATTTGTGAGTGGACTTTGTGATAAACCAGAGGTTGAAGCTTGGTCTGGACCTGGAAAAGTTGAATTAGGAAGTCGTGAATTAGAGTCGAGAGATATTTTAATTGACGTTTTATTTGGTCCGTGGTTGAGTGATGAAACCGATGATGTCTGCTGCCGATAAAGTACAGTCAAGATTAATGAATGCAAAATGCTGTAAAGAACAATACATACGAGTGCTCTTGGACAAGGCACTGTAAACCACAGCCTTGCAACGATGCTCAATAACTTCACCGGTTCCTCATTGGTCCCACATTAGATGGAATGATAAGACGCAAGATATATCTCACACCCAGATATAGATTTAAACTGTACAATTGCATAATGTGAAATAAATTTTATTTTTGGATATATTTAAAATATGTGTGATGTTAGGAAATTTTAATTCGATTGAGGTAACATCGGAGAGGAAAAGGCAAACTTGACATTTTAAAATTAAGTTTAATTCAAGATAAGATTTTTTTTAAAGATAACATAAGTTTACAGAACAAAAAAAATATTTGTTGTTCCGATTCAGGTGACACCGAACAAGAACCAAAAAGCAGACAGATTATGCAAGTGAGGCACGACAAGATTAGCAAAAAGTTACCAGAAAATATCGTCGAACACCAAAAAATATTAAAATGGCGACATTTTACAAACAAAATTAACTTTGTGGACTTTTTAAACATTCAAACATCTTACCTCATGTAAGATTTCTTATAGTTGAATTATCAGAAGATCTCCCAGGTTCTAGTGCGAGGGGTCTTGATAGTTAGTTCTTCAGCTAAATAAAGAGAGGAAACTAAGTTCTAACTTGAAATAATGTACATATATCTTACAATAATGATTATAGAGTTTTGATTAATATGTTTTTAGAATTAAATATAATTTCGATGCCATTCATCAATAGCTCCAAAGAAGAAAATATCGTGACAAACTAAAATTTACTGTTACATAATATAAAAAGAACACTTGAATTTACCAGAGTGTGCAGTACAGTGGTTTTGAACTCAGATGTCAGCAAATAGAATAATGAATGTTTTGAGGAAGAAAATAATTACTGGTGTGCTTCCATCTGTAAATTTCAGTCAAATTTCTCCAATCTCCTTCACTGTATCATTTATACTTATTTGTGGCAGCTTTCGCTTACTTAATTGCGATGAAAATAATCCAGCATCCCATCTCTTTTTGTTAGAAAATGCAAATGAGAAAACAGAGTATCTTGAAATCTTTGGATCGAGACTACCTGCCAATTAGAAAATTGAATGGTTTATAATAAATGGAATTTTTATAACATGATATAAATAAGAGCTGTAGAAATATGTTAACAATAGAAAAACAAACCACACATGTTTAACGTGTTGTTTAAACAGGGATCTACCAATAAATAAGATACCGACTTAGAACCAGCTAATACACTTTTAATCCTTTTAGTCACCTCTCACAACAAGCAGGAAATATGCTAGGGTAATTCCAACGCCTGAATCTACAAGACTAGTTAACATAATGTACAAGCCTGACTTCCTTATTGTAGGGTACTAAAATATGGTAATGAAAAAAGTTATTAAAATAGGGAATTTTTTACCAAAAATTGAGATTTTTGCCAAAGTCATCAATATTCGATATCCTACAAAACTCTTAATAGGAATAGATATTATGCCTTCGAATTAAGTATTCCGAATAATTATGGAAAAGTGTGAAGTATTCTGAATTGCTCATCTCTACTTCGTGTGCAATTGCTTTTGCAGGTATTTTTTTATTTTACATGGATCTTGGCCGTTAAATGATAAGAGAATTCAGGCTGGCAGAAAGAATGTCAGCTACTCTGCTACCCAGACACCCAAAGAAAATGTATTCCATCAGAGGAGAACTTGGCAAATTGAAATTATTTCATAAAATTGAACCGGGACTCAAAAATGACTCTTTGGGCATCTGAACTGCAGGAAAAAGGTTCATAATCATCAATATTCCTATGAAATAGAAGTGTTAATGGTTTTGAAGCTTTTTGACCTCCCAAGGAAAATGGAATGTGCGTTTCGTACACACGAAGAAAAACAAAATTAAGCCAGCCTGTTTTATACTTGTCTTGGGGAAATTTTCAATAAAACAAGATATAATAAATATGCCCACCATAACAGTCTGGTAACTGCCACTATATACATGAAGTTCTGAGAGGCGACCAGAGCTCGGACCCAATGATTTAAACCAGCCAGTTCCCAATGAAGCGTCAGGTCTGACCCTCCAACTTTCCAAACCTGTGAAAGAGAAAATATATCACAAATCCATTTGTTTGTCAATCAGTAAACACGTAAACATTCTGAAACCCTGGCGCACTGTTGTTCACATGGTGGTTAGGGCTGTATGAATTATTTGATTCAATTCATGACACGTCAATTTGTGAAATGTTTGATTCGACTTTTCCAGCTTTTGAAACCAATATTCGTTGCACAAAAAATTACAGATTCTTAAATCATAAGATATTTGATGTTGGCCGCCCCTACATGCTTCCACTCACTGCACTCTAGATTAGCAGGTTAGCACAGTATGGGATGTTTTCCTCTCAGAGGACAGTTGTAAATTTCACATTTCAAGTAGGTTTTGAATTAATTGTGGATGTTACCAGTAGTTGGTTCTTTTTGGGTGCCGCCTCCTATGATCTAGAAGTGGAGGTGGTTTTACCATCACTCAGGGCAGATACCAGTCACTGCACTTTACCATGGAAGTTCTGTTTTGGATGTTTTTCGTTTAGAGTGCAGTTGCTGGTACTAAATCATCCAGTAACTCTTTGATATTGAGTGGCCGGTGGTTGGTGCCTTAGAAAAATTAGCAAATGCGCAATGTTTCGTGATCTCTTGCTAGAACAGTGCAGTTGCTGGTACTACATCTTTTAGTAGCTCTTTGCTATTTATTGCGTGGTCGGTCGTTAGTTGGCATCTTTTAAGCACTGCTTCTGGCCTTGCTCAGCGTGAATTTCAATAAAAAAGGGTGAATTCATCATTAAAAAATTGCTTTTTACCAAATTTGATTTCTGTTGCTTTTTCCAGCTCATCAACCCGATCTGCTGTTTTGGACAAGATTGACCTGAAAAGAGAAACAACAACAATTAGCAAATTGATAGAAGAGATTTAAAAACCTATTTCATGTGTAAAAGTCCACTTGAAGGATACTAAGATGTCATAGTTTCACTAATGCACAGGACAGATAGCACTCTTTTCACCCTACTCTTTTTTTTAATGTTTTATTGAAATTCACTCTAAGCAAGGTGGGAAACAAGTTTTAAAAAATCCTTAACGGATTTTTACAACAAGATAGGGTAACAGCACCAGTACTGGCATCCAAAGCGGAAAACATCTCAAGTGGAACTGAACAGTCATGGTAAAGTGCAGTAAGGGGTATCTGCCCTGGACAATGATAAGCCATCTACCTCTATTAGTTTCGGTCATCTTTACTACATGCACAGTGTTTTCAACATGCCAATCTATAGAATAGGTCAGGGCATTACTTTACTGCATACAACACATTGAATTTATTCCCCAGTGCAAGATAAATTGGCTCTGATGCTCCGAATAACCATCATTGTATTTGCTAGGTCTCTTTTCCAAACCCTTGATGATTTCAAACTTTTTGTACAGCTTGGGAGGCTACCAGGCACTCAGAAAGTTACAATTTAATCTTCTAGTAAGAGATAAGTAAAGAACTATTATCGATTTGTTATAATTTTTTCCGGATGGACCCATTTCTTCATGTGTTCTAGTGGCAGGAGTATCTGGTATCTCAGAGACATTTTTTTATTAAAATTCACTCTGAGCAAGGCCAGGAGCAGTGCTTAAAAGATGCCAACTAACGACCGACCACGCAATAAATAGCAAAGAGATACTAAAAGTTGTAGTACCAGCAACTGCACTGTTCTAGCAAGAGATCACGAAACATTGCTCATTTTTCTTATGAAGGGTCTCTTCATAGCAGCAGAAGCTCACATTCTGCCTAGGCCATTACACCAAAATATTAAAATCTTTAATCAAGAAATATTCATTTCGAAACAAACCTCCGAGAGCTATTTTCTGTCTCATATAGCATTGGTAAGTTCAGTGATTCTGTCTTCAGTTAGTTGCAGAAAATCTTTGACCATCTCAAACTTACAAGCATTCTCATGGTTCGTGAGACTTGAATTGGCACCAACAAACTGTCATCTGTGAAGGGGATTAAACTATAAGATCAGAGGAGATATTTAGATACCGGTAGTTGGGGATTCCATATTTTACTTTTGAGCTTTTCAAATAGCTTATCAGAAAAATTGGATATACTGGTACTAAATTTATTAAATCCAAAATTGAAATTCTATTAAGATTAGAATTAATTCAATTATCATTTCACACTGTCAAATAATCTGCAGAAAAAAGAAGTTCGCTCAAAGAACCTCAAAATTTTGGAATTCCCTCCCACTGCTTTCCTGATCGTGGCACTAGACATGTTTTAGCTATGATTCGTTGGAAGACTAGTGACTAACAATAAAAACAACCCAGCATTCATCAGACTAAAGCAGAAGCAAACCTAGCAGAACCTTGTTTACTTTGGGTTTCTTTTTGATTTTTTTGTGGAGTTCGCTTGTTACTAGACACTACTAAGCATTTTAGTTCATTTTTTCATTGTCTGAATAGCAAAGTAGCTGACATTATGCCAGTCTGCATCGGACTAACAAAATCCAAGAAATTTTTACCCTTTATTGACAAACAATAAAGTAAATTTCACCTGTAGTTATTGTTGTAACTGCTGAATATGCTGGCCCAAATGTGGTTTCAATTTTTGGCTGAAAAATGAGAAAATGATTTAAGATCACAAACATCGAGACACTAACAGTCATTAAAATTTATTTAAATCTTGTTATAACAATATATTTTATGCAACTGCTTTCCGTGTTTTTTTCGGGTTATTCCTGATAGTGGTACTAGATGGTTTCAATATCGCTCAGGGCAGAAATCATTCAGTGCACTTTATTATATTGGTTCAGTCATGTATAGGGTTTTTCCACTTTCAAGCAGTTAAGAGTGCAGTTGCTGGTGCTACGTGTGAAACTAGCCCTTTGTCATATGTGGCTGTTAGTTGCTTCCTTTTAGACGGTGTTTTCAGCCTTTATGAAGCAAATTTCAATAAATAAAGTTTTTGAAATATACAAAAAAATTATAATTAATAGCCAGGTTTAGGGGCCTATAACTTTGTTATTTTTTGTATGTATTTATTATTTAAGTTGATTTTCTGCAGATAAAAATTTCGTTCGGACAGGGAAGTTTTTGCCACATTTCCCGAATATCTTTAAAAAAACTTGGTATTATTTTTGTCGTGACGAGAGTTTCAATGTCCTTCCCGGCTTAGGATATGTCACTTCCAACATGGAGATATTAGATAATACCCAGACATATATATACTGGTACTAAACTTTGTGAGGCTTTTATTTTCTCCAGGTGTCTGAAGGTGAAGGTTTCAGTGTGCCATGCATTGTTTAAGCTTTTACGGAGTAAAGGTAAAACAATTTTACCAAACATATTATATGCACCTTAGCTTGATTTTCATTTTTTCTGACTGTGATAGCGGGTCGTTTAGGTCCAAGAATAAAGCCCCCATCGACTCATGTAATTGATGATGATTTCGAGTGCCGTCTTACAATCGAGGGACTTGATCTTTGAAGTCTTATATCCGTGGGATGAAGATTCTTCGGTGTCGAAGTCTGGTTTTGGTCGCTTGGGGCTGGAATTGGGTGACCACCAACTGCTGTACGACAAGATATGATGAAAGGCTGTACTGTAACAGTTGATGCAGTTATATTTGATCAATATCACCATGTATACCACAATTATTTTAACATCCAACATGAATTTCCAACATCACATCAGCATCAAAATATTCCATCAAGATATTCCATTTTATCGTAGTTAATCATATTGAAAATATTTGCATTTTACAGGTAAGTATGTAATAAAATGGAAAAAAAATTATAGTCATAATGGAATAAAAAATCAATCTCTCCATTGATACAGAAGATTCAATTCATTAATAAACTTGGAATTATTCGTCTATTTATTCGTCTCTTTGTGCTTTTGTTCTGTCCATATTTTATATCTCGAAATAGAAATTAATAAAATAATAGCATTTGTTTCAACATTATTCAAGTGTGAGTATTCTGGTTCACTTAAATTTAACATAACACATATTCTATAGTTTGTTTCAAACTGGCATTGCTTGATTTTCAGTACTTTCTTATATGAAAATTCATAAATATAATGTACAAAACTATATTTCCAAAATAAATGAAATGCATAATCAGGTTCCTTGTTACAAAGTACACAAGTTTCGTTTCTAGCAATCCATCTTATACCTGGTTTCGTTTTAAGAGGTAAAATATCCCACATCAAACAATAATTAAAACTTTTTTACATTATTAGGTAATATTTAGTTATGAATGTGAATACACTTATTGGACAAATCTACTGAATATAATGGGATCAATTGTTCACTGCTTATTTCAGTAAATATCTTCTTATATATACTTAGTACGAGGATTTCCATTATTGATACCTATACTTGTCTATATATGGGTTTAAATAAAATTGATTATTGATTTATAATAGAACTGTGGATAAAAGCTAAGGGTTATATTAATATTAGGGTTTATACAGTTGATATCCAATGTTGTATTCCATGAATTCTAAAAAACGTTGTGTCCTATGTTCTCTCTCATGTATACATATTCCTGATTTCTCATAATAAACACATTGTGAAAAGAGGAATAATGATTATGTCATATCCATCACAGCCTTTCACTTTACAAAGTCTTTCAAATTTTGATCTTCATTTACCATCAAGTACAATTCTTTCTACTATTACAGTTGTTTCTATTATTACATTCAGCTCTCTAGCTATTTCTTTTGGCATGGGAAATACCTGTGACAAATATAAAAACAGGGGTAACGCTTTCATTTTAACTGATCCACATTTTCCTTCAAGTGTTGCATAAGTCTGTTGTAGATTTTCTACTTTTTTTTCACTTTTTTACTTCCATCATTTTGTTGTCTGGCTTTATAATCCCTTTTATCTTTTGTTCATAGTTAATATTTATTATCAATGGCTCTATTGCAATGATAAATAAAAATAGACTCATGCTCCCTGACATACTCCCCTTTTTATTGAAAATTTATTGCTCGAATAGCCATTCATGACTATTCTTGTTCCATATCGTCATACACAGTACAGGAAACGTAAAAATGTAATAAATTTCTCCTTAAATCCAAACTTTCACATGGTTTTAAATAAGTATTGTAAATCAACAGAGTCAAAGGCTTTTTTAAAATCAAGTGATACTATCAAGCATTCTTCTGATTTGTTGACTTATTTCGCAAACAAATCTATTTCTTTAGGCATTTCATTTCTTTCGTAAATCTCTTCAATTACTTCAGAATAATCTTTGCCAACAACCTCCCAACATGTCTTGTAAAATTCTGCAGTTATACCATCTGGCCCAGGGCTTCTACAATCTTTCAGAATTTTCACTGTGTTGGATATTTCTTCGGTTCACATATTTCTTGAGGCATATATGTGTCATCTTCTGAAATTGTCTGCTGTTGTGGTATTTTATCTAGAAATTGGCTCTGATCATATTCATTTACTTCTTCCTTCTTGTACAGCTGTTCACAGAATTTGCTTGCAATCTGCAATGTTCATCATTTCACTACGATTTGAAGTGTCCGCAGTATTTTCATCTTTCAGTTTATGCATTTTATTATCTTTGCAATTTGTGTTTGGCTTCCAATTTTTTGAAGATCAATTTGAACAAGAACGCCTTATTATAGTCTAACGTTAGAGCATTTGCTTTATATTGTATTATGAGTATATTGCCGCGTTCTTTTTGCATTGTCACCATTTTGTTTTTTACTTGAATTTAGCCAGTACATGTTTTTCTTGATCAAGTTTTTTTTTTAAATCTGCCAACTCTTTCTGAATTGCTATTTCTTTTTGTCTACATTTTGCTGCATCCTTTATGGAGTGTTCAATGTTTAAATCTTTGAGTCTTATTTTCATCTCTAGCCACCAAGCTGCCCTGTACCTTTGAATCAAACATACATTTTTGATGTAGATAGCCTCCACCAGTTCAATGGCAATAGGCTTCTTTTGCAAGTTTGTCTGTTCCTATTATGTAAGTCTATAGCGTTAGTATTATGTTCCATAGTATGTCTTATATAACAGCGAATAATGCAATTCTTCATACAGAGTAATCCAATCCCTAAACAGTAAAACTAGAAAGTAAATTCATGGACGGACTAAACAGCTAAAGGTTGCCGCACTGGTTACGAGTTCAGAGTTGCTGCAACGAAAGAGACATCAAACCGCCATTCCGCGTCACCACGTGTTGTTCTTTAACCCTAAAGCAGGCTGTCGCCCGTAAACCATTGTTTGGTCAGTCAATAGGCTACAAGAGGCCGCGATTATACTGTTAAAAATGCGTTGAAAATACCTTGGATTTTTTTACAATCTTTTGATTCTGCCAATATCAGTTTCAGTTGTATCAAAAAGCTCTATTTTCTCTCTATCATTTTGATCCCGCATCGCATGCCACAATTTAGCATATTTCACTCGATTTGTATTGAGCCTCGCCCAGAAAAAATCTCCTTTCAACGGTATTTACGGTAGGGTAGTATGAAGAATTCCACCTTAAAATACGACCCTATTAGGTCGAAATTTTCATACCACCACTCCGCTCCACCCCGCACCCACCTTCGCAATTTACAGTGTAATGTCTCTGGCGATGAAATAAAGAAAGATTTCCTCCAAATGTTTATAATCTACACATCGCTAAAAACAACTCGATATTTTAGCATATCTATAAACCTATTTATTTGAGCATATAAAATGTAGAGATTTTTTAATAAGAATCGAGTACTAAACCCATGATGTTCACAAATTATCATTTGTCTATAGACATACTGGTTATATTAATCACTCAACATCCAAGTACTTTCGATGGACTGATATTTCGAGTCATATTACATCGATATCTCTAAATAAGATAGCATGATACATATAACAGCACGCGTGCTAGGCCACACATGATGCACCGTTGTAGCGCGTGAAACCAACATAATTCTTTATTCCCTTTTCTTCCGTCGCTTTACCTGCCAAGTCAACAACATTTTACTTGTTTTTCCAACAGTAAGTATTATCCCATGATTGACTTGGCAGGTCGGCGACGGCCGGTTTGTTTCTCGTTCACTTACATTTTATACATTGTGCCAAGCGGTTGATTATTTAGTTTTCTTTCTTTCATTTTTTACGTTTGTTCAAGACGTAATTTATTTTTTTCTCATTTTTATTTGTTTCTCATTTTATCTCAGCCATACAATACATACAAGAACAAGGAAACTGTTCAGTTAAGTTGTCGTAGTGCAAAAGGCAGAACAACCGAAGGGTCGCCTGACAACAATCAACACAAATCCCCCAGCTAGGCTGCACCGTAAACGAATTCGAGTTTGGAATGGGTTTTTGCCTTCTGATTAAGTTAACATAGCCAAACTTGAAAATGAAAAATTAAAAATTGCACACTTAACCAAGTTACTTTTGTGGGGGCTGCGTTTTCACGGCATAGGCGCACTCGATTTTGGGCTTTTACAATTTCGACTATCTGCGTTCGTTCGACAAGTATGAATTATCAATCGAGTCCTATAATCCAATTCAAAATTACATTTGAAATTCGGATACTTTAACATCCGGATCCACCTGGAATCCGTATCGGTATTCTGAATTGCTCATTTTTAATTAAAAAAAAAAAATACCATCCTAATGTAGCTATTGCACCAATAGTTAGTGTCTTAGGTTGATATTAGTTGAAAAGCAAATATGTTGTAAAATAGTTTTACCATTCTTCGACATGTGTCATTTCATACCAACTATCGCTCTCTCTTTTTATGAACAAAATTTTTCGATCTCTCGAGGAGGATTTTTGAGCTAACCTGGTATGCATATTTGACATTGAGGGATAAATTTGAATTTCCCATTTTTTTGTGTGTGGGTGCTATATTTGCTCATATTCATTATATTAAAAGATGGGAGGAATATTTTTTTTTTGAGAAATGTGATTCCAAAGTTAGACTTCATTAATATATATTACACGGCCTCTTTTATTTGCATATAGAAAGAGGAGCAATATTATAAAGAAATAGCTCGTCAGAAGATCATTGAACAGTTGAGGTTCAATATTCAAACTAATAATACCGCATTACTAATGTTGCCATGTTATCATCAACTTTGAAAATCGTTTTATACAAGTTCGGCCATGGACGGTCATTGCTCAATACTTTAGCATTTCCAATACATACTGAAAAAATGCACTTTAGATATCCGCCTTATACGAAATTCATCTATTTTGTTGTTTGTGGCTTATAAATATTCTTGAGAAACCTTCATACTGAACTGGTTATAATTTTTTTACGATATTAAGTTAATCACGGACTTTAAGAATCTCCTAGAAGCCACTGAGGCACTGTATTGCTTTTAAAAGGGTTTATATTTTTAGTTCATCGATCTGCACCATACTTCGCCGGGGTTCGATCCGCGTCATTCATTAGGTATTACGTTCGCCACCTCTTTTCGCTTCTTCACACCACCGCGTCCAGGCTAAAGCACGTATCCATTACGTTACAGACTCTTGATTCAACCCAAAACGTACAGTATAGTTATTTTTGTGCTTAAATATTTTGGGGATGTCCAAAAAGAATTGAATATTAGAATACAATCAAAAACGAACTATTCCGTTACAGAAAAATTGTTGATTTTATATATATTTCAGAGTAAATATGTCACCTAATGCTCAAATTTTGTGTAGCGATATTATCTTTTTTTCAATATGCTTATACGCCGTTAATCAGTGGACAATAATGATTTAATGGTTCTCTCTCTTTCTCTCTCTAAATCCAGACAGAATCAACAGGAAAATTCTATTTGATCTTCAAATTGATATCGTTCCACAAAATGAAAGTAATCCTGTACTGAACGAAAGTTTTCTGGATTTTACAATGAATACCGTTTTCTTTGAAAAAGTTTGAATGCTGCTTTTAATTAAAATATGGCTGATATTGAAACATTTTATATTTCATATTCGAAATTGTTTTAACAAAATGTATTGATAATCTGTGGTATCATTTCTCAAACTCCCATTGAAACAGAAATTATTCCGTCGAGCACGGTTAACAGACAGGTAATGCCTGATTGGTCCAACTCGTAATTGGCAAGATTTCTGGATCAGTATGAGAACCGGATTTATAAGATTTGATCTTTCATCACGGTTTTCCTTATTTATGGAAGTTCCCTCCCATGCAGGGCTGGCGTCCTATCGCGTTTCATAACGAACAAATTACCTACCCACCACTCTGCTGCATGGTCAACAATACCTACAAAATGTAGTACCAGCAACTGCACCTGGAAAAAATTGTAACAAAGTTCTAAAAATATTTTTTCTTGAATGTTCCCACTGTTGTTAATTTAGAATATATTCCATATTCAAGATTATTTTCAGACTGTTCGGGTATTCAAATGGTGGTTTATTCTGTTATGACCATCTTCACTTTGATTTTTTTCCTAAAAAGTTTCCCTCTACAATCGCTACTTCCGCAAAATACCTTAAGGGTATACCCAGTGACTCTGGCATTGATGAATATTAATAGAAAGTCAGATCTTGATTTTGGGTTCTATTATTTTTTCATTATTTCAATCCAGTATTGTTGCCATTTGCTCTGGTGAACGCCGATCCTTTTTAAGAATATTCTCTGATGTCAGTGATACCTTCATTGAGAAATTCAGTCGAAAAAAGACTGCTCAAAAATAATTTACATCACTAACGTTCTATGGATCGAATTATGGTATACTGACCGAAAACTCAAATATACCGGCCAGTGGCGGCTGCTACTTCCTTGACACGGAGGCATCGAGAATCAAGGTCGAATTTCAATTACGCCAATAGCGCGCGTAAAAATTTCCCCCTCTTTGCGAAAAAGACTTCATTTTTGAATAAACAAATAACGTATGAAAAAATCAATATCACATAGGGGGCGCGCGACTTTGTCTATTGCAATGAAATTAAAAATATGGGTGAAATAAATAAAAATAGATAGAGACTAGCGTATCGGTATTGATGATGATCGGCAATTGAGAGAACTGATTTTTTATACCGTTATCACGGATCAACACTATCCGAAAATATACATCAGAGACGACTCTAGTCATCGCATTGATGCTTTGGGTAATTTTCAATTATGTGCTAACAATTAAATATTCATATTGCATTATGACGTCATATCTTAAACTGTTGCCAAAAAATCACAACTTTTACATTTGTCATAATATTTGTGTACTGCTACGTAGCCAACTTTCATTAATTTAGCAGAAATTACTAGTAAATATATTTTGTTCATATTGAAAAAAAAATACTACCTAATTGAAATATTTAGATTTAGCCGACGAATATTGCGATTTGACGATGATGGAAACCTGTCAAATCTAAATATCGGTAGACAGATTTTGGCGGGATGAAACTGCTTTTCCTTCGTTTGTAATGATTGGATTTGACGAGTGTTGTTAAACTAACTTCGGGTGTCAGAACAGCGTGGTAGTGCGGTTTACTATATCATAAAAATGGAAATTAGAAATCGAGTTTGTGCGTGGAATGGAAATGAGGTTAGTGATGTTTTTATTTGGCGTTGGAAGGGTGCGGAATCAGTAAAACTAGTGAAAGCGGAGGTGTCGGAGGCTCGAATCCCGCGAGGTATGACAACACGCGAGAGATTCTCTAGAAACGAGATCAGCGAACGATGGTTCACGTAAAGGCTTTCTCCATCATGTATGTGCGAAATGAGTTAAAGATTAGGCGTAGCCCAAACTTCCACGCCCGACTAGTAATCGATGAGCTATCTGGCCTGGAGGTTGTGATACGTCATAGGCTATGGTTAAGCCATTTTATCGGCATTTTTATCTCGCAGCATAAAATGAAATGGTATCCTAGCCGTCTGCTGGTGGATTAGCTTTTGGTCTACCGGTTTCACCTTTTATTTACGAACAATATCACATAATTTCGTGGTGATGACACTGATCCTAAGCCGGAAAACAATGCTTATGATAATAGTATTCTACCAATGTCATGTTGTATGAAATTAGCTTATATAATCTATATCAGAAATTTTGACTCCACAGAAGATGTTTTGACAGAATTCTTCCTATACAGACGCATTAAAAATAATATTTGTCTTTTGGTCGATATTGGCGTCGTTGCCTACAGACTATATAGAACCGGCAAACGATCACTATCGCAATTTTACGATTTGATTACTTGAATAATCTTGATAATGCGAAGCAGTAGCACAATGATATAAAATTATTCAACTATTTGATTTCCGAAGGCGCACAAGATTTTTCATACCGCAGTTAAAAACGGAGTTTGGCCTAATTATTGTAAGATAAAATAATTGACGTATTGGGACATGTAATTTTTAAGTGAGGTTTAGAATATCGGAATAAGTTCCACGAAGAAGTCCTGACTTATTTTAAAAAAAAGTTATTAAACATTCTCATCTCTGTTTACGTTCGTAAAAACTTAAAACAAATTTGCCTCAGTGGCGAAGGAGGCCCTAGATTTTCGAAAATTCCATATTGAGAGGTTATAATAATAGTAGTAGTTTTTTATTAATAAGCCATGACACATGGCCATACGCGTAGCAAGTAAGGCCCTCAAGCTATAAAAAGAGTTTTGTCTCATTGTATATCATAATATTAAAATAGGTAAAGTGTTTTAGTGCAAAACTCAGTAATGAGGATATTAATATGAAATAGAGTACGGTACGTATTGGGTGTTACCTCGTTTTACACACACAGGCTTTGTGTCGCAGGTGGTATTGTAGATAGATATCCGCTGTTTATAAATGTTAAGTGAATTTTTATAATACTTCAACATTAGTGGGAACAGAGGGGGTCAATGAATGCAATTGAAACATTTCTTCCTCTAAATTTTGTGTATCGCAAGCGTGCAAAAATGTATTTAAACTTTATATCAGGAAGATTCAATATTTTGAGGGGAAAAACAGTAAAATTTTCGCGTGAAAATTCTTCTTATTTTGAAGGTAGTGAGTTTTTGGGCGGTTCAGTTGGCATGGTATGACACATGTGGAAGTCGGAAAGTTGAGAATGGTAGAACGATTATGAAACATATTTGCTTTTCAAATAATATCAACCTATTATGACTGCGATAAGACACTAACTATCGGTGCAATAGCTTCATTAGGATTGTATTTTTTAATTGGATGAAAGGACTCGATTGGTAATTCAGAATGCGGGTACGGATTCCAGGTGGATTCTGATGTTGAATTCTCCGAATCTAAAATGTAATTTCGAATTGGATAATAGAGTTCGATTGCTAATTCATACTCGTCGAACGCACGCAGACAGTCGAAATTGTAAAAGCCTGAAATCGAGCGCGCCTACGCCGTGAAAACGCAGCCCAGCCTCAATGTGGCGTTGAAATATGTGGTTATTAAATATCGCAAAGTTTGAAAGAATACTGGTCAATTAGCATCCAATTGGATAGATGACTAAATAAGATTTCTTAAATTCCTTTTCACACAGTGGTTCTGAAATGAAAATTTCAACCAGAGCATTGCAGCGTGTAGGAATGCAAAATAACGCACATTATTACGGAACAAATACGAGCTCAGTAGCTTGCTGAGAAAGGAATTAAGGTAGAAATCAGGCACACGCTGATATTAGAAGAAAAGTCCTGTGAATTGGTAGTTGCTTATTGTAAGTAAGGTGAATTGATAGTGGTTGTCGTCGTCAATTGGTAGTTGTTGTGGCCGTAAGTCGTGAGTTGTTGTCGTGAATTGGTAGTTGTTTTTGTAAGATATGGTTGTTATTCTTAGACAGTAAAAGAACAGTAAAATAAATCTTGACATTACGCCAAAGTAGAAGATTAGTTTGGATTTACCTTTTTGCATTTATTGGAGCCTAACCCTAGCCTAAATTAAATACGATGAGCGCTCTGGAATATTATTTTAATGAGGAATTTAGAAATTTCTAATAACGTAGCAGGATACAAACCTGAATATGAAATGTTGGTGAAAGACACGATGATTCATTTGAGCTTTTGAGTTCACTCGAAATTGAAAATACTGCTTACGATGTTGGTGATATTTGGGAAATATAGAAGTCCATTACAGTGTAAAAATTACTGGGAAAAAATCACTTTTTGTTATTTTCTTGCTGTCAGTCGATCGCAAGTTTTGAATAAATTTTCGAGGTGATCTCAATGGAAGGCAGGTTAGCCAGCCCTGGTATATAATAACTATTTATATGAGATTATTTTATGTACGACATTCATTGTTTTACTAAACAAATGATATAATGTTTGCTAGGTATATTTAGCAAAACATCAAATCTTATAAACAGCGGCGGTCTCTTTCATCAACATCATGTTCTGAGAACAGAATATGCTCTTTTCAAGATATCGAGTCCAGAAGAAAAACTAATTGAAAGTTTTTTCAAACACGGTCTGGCCTAATATGCATATGGATGTGCGATATCAACCTAATATAACTGCGATAAGAGACTGGCTGTTGGTAACATATGTGCGACGACATTTTTGTTCGCAGCGGCGATATCGTGGGCGGCCGGACTCACTTAGATTTTTTAAATTTATATGAGGATACCTTCAAAATAAGAAGCATTTTCACGCGACAATATTTCCCTTCAAAATATAGAATCTTTCTAATATGAAGTCTAAGTACATTTTTGCGCATTTCCGGCGCACAAGATTTAGAGAAAGAAATATTTCGAAAAAACCCTTCATCTATTTCAATATTCTAATATACAATGAGACAAAATCCTTTTTATAGCTTGAGTGCCTGAATTAATACGCGTATGGCCATATGCCATGGCCTCTTGACATGGAATTTTCGAAAATCTTGGGCTACTTCGCCCCCGAGGCAAATTTGTTTTAAGTTTTTACGAATGTAACTAGGAATGAGAATGTTTGATAACATTTTTTTATAATAAGTCAGAACTTCTTCATGAAACTTCGATATTCTAATCCTCCTAATATTTTTAACTGCGGTATGAAAAAGTCTATGCGCTTTCGGAAATCAAATTGCTGAATAATTTCATATTATTGTGCTACTGCTTCGTATTATCAAGATTATGCAGTTTATCAAATCGTAAAATTACAATAGCTATCCTGTGCCGGTTCTATATAGTCAGTGGGCAACGGCGCCAGTATCGACCAAAAGACATGTCTTAATTTTTAGTGCGTCTCTATAGGAAAAATTGGATCGCGTTGATAAGAAGCCTGTATATCTATGACACATGTTTAATAAAACAAAAATTCTAGTATAGATAATATAAGTTCATTTCATACATGACATTGGTTGAATATTATTATCATAAGCATTATTTTCCAGTCTAAGATCAGTGTCATCACCACGCCATGAAATAAAACTGGTAGATTGAAAAGTAAGATCCAACAGCAGCAGGTTAGGATACAATTTCATTTTATGATGCGAGATAGAAATGCCGATAAAATGACTTAACCACAGCCTATGGCGTATCACAATCCCCGGGCCAGATAGCTTATCGATTTCGAGCTGGGTGTGGGAGTTTGGGCTACGCCTAATCTTTAACTCATTTTGCATATACAAGATGGAGAAAGGCTTTACGTGAACCATCGTTCGCCCATCTGGTTTCCAGAGAATCTCGCGTGTTATCATACCTCGCGGGATTCGCGCCTTCAGCATGACGATCAGAGATACGTCAACCCGAAGCGTATTTCGAACGCTTTTACTAGTTGAGCCGACTGGGTACCCTTCCAACGCCGAATATAGACATCACTGACCTCATTTCCATTCCACGCACATACTCTATTTTTATGTTATAGTGAACTACCACGTTATTCTGGCACCTAAAGTTAGTTCAAAAACATTCGGCAAATTCAATCTTTACAAACAATGGAAACAATCCGCGGGCCAGATCACAATATCTCATTTCGGTAGTATTTTTTCATTCAATTTAAACAATATATGTTTACTAGTTATTTCTGCTCAATTAATTTTACGTTGGATATACTGCGTAGCAGTAGTCAAATATTATGACAAACGTAAAAGTCAAAATTGGTCGCGAGCCCATATGTGATATTAATTTTCCATACGTTTTTGCTCCTTTTTTTAGCCAAAAATGAAGACTTTCTCGCAATAGCAAATTTTTTTACGCGCGCTATTGGTGTTTCGACCTCGATTCTCGATGTCCCAGTGTCAATGAACTAGCAGTCGCCACTGGTCGGTGCATTTGTGTTTTCGGTCTCTATACCAGAATTCTATCCATAGAACGTTACCCTGGTGATATAACTATTTTTGAGCGGTATTTTTTCGACTTCCTTAATACCTTTACAATGTCATTTTTCACAAATGAAAATGCTAAAATATATTGTTTGAATCAGTTTGCTGCAGGTGAAACTTGGAAAACTTCAGAAACCACTGGAACGATCGGAGCCAAACTATATGAAATCAAGTATCACTGACACCAGAGAATATTCCTAGAAAGGATCTGCGTTTACCAGATGCAGTGACGGTTATCTGTCCTAAACTAGCATGGATGCTTTCTACCACTCTTTATTCTGTTTAATGGTGCAATCTGAATGGTGGTTTGAGGTTGAGAAATTTTGCAACGTAAACTGAGCAAATGGCAACAAAAATACTGGATTGAAATAATGAAAACAGAGTAAGAATAGAACCCATAATTAAGACTGAAGATTTTGATGAATATTACGAGTTTTATCATTTTTGATCATTTGATAGACTGTGATAAGAGTCATATTACAGGTAACTCTGAATAAGATAGCAGGAAGCACATTACTATAATGCAAACCTTGTCATTCTACATATAAAAATTACAGATTTTTTTATAAGAATTGAGTAATAAACCCCTGGTGTTCACAAATTACCATTTGCATATATACATTCTGTTTATGAAGTTTATGTACCGAGGTTTGGAGTGATAAATCTAGATAAGATTGCATAATAATTATAAGAAGCACAATATTATCGAGTATAAATTGAATAATATTTGAAGCAATCGGCAAAAAAGAAATCATTACATTGGATAAAACAAATCGTGGATTGCTACAAAATTGATCACTGATGCTCAGGATGCCCAACACTTCTCAAACACATTTGGTACATGCAAAAGTAGGCAAAAAGTATTCAATTTGTCAATCTTTTTGTTGAAATTCAATCATTGATCATTCCTATGCTATGCTGGGCATTACTTAAAAATAGTAAAAAAGTTCTAAAATAATCTATATTTCCGAAAACCTTATTATAAATAGTATCGGTCTACTAATTTGGAGCATAATCTAATGATTTCAAGGTAGCTTATGATACCAATAAGCACTGTGTTCCATAATTAAAGTCTCATTAAACTTAAATTCTGACAAATAATATCATTAAATAAAATTGCGCCGAACTTCCAGAAATAATGAAAAAAAAATATTTTACAACAAAAAACTCATTAAATTATAACATATAACAAAAAAAATTATTGCAGATACAGCAGTTTTGCATAAATAATACTAATGTCTAATAATGGCCCCTTTTCGAGTGCTTGAAATGTACATGTAATTTTCTTGCGATCAACACAAAAGCTTCAGAACCACTCACGCTGCTATTTCATAGTGGTATTGATAGTTTTGTACTTTTTTCTGCGACTTGGTAGCTGGGAAATGCTCAAAACGAGGCATTTTTTATCTTCTAGCAAGAGATATAACATGAAATATTGCACATTTGCTAAATTTTTATCTGCCAGTTTGGTGTCTAGTAATAGCCTACCTTTCGAAGTGAATACTTGAGAGACTATGCCCTATTTTATTGATAATATGTGCGATTCCACAACATCAGATACTGGTCACAATAATACGGGGCGCGGATCACTTATGAAATACAATGACAGAGCGATGTTTATCAAAGTAAAATTTCTGTAAGATGAGAACAGAATACATGATCAAATAATAATGCTGAACTTTTGCAATGAAAGTAATAACTCCATTAAGAAAAAATATGTCACAAGAAATATAATTACAGAACTACAATTGAAAAAAATCTTGAAGATACAGTAGTTTTTATATAAATTGACTAGCAATACAGTTCACGTCAATAAATGATATGTAGAAAAAAAGTGATGCACCTGTTCTGTTGAAGTTGTGTCTTTTGTATTTTGGAACTTTGTTGGTTCTGCCTAATAAAATCTTTATACATATGAATAAGCAAATGGTAGCAGAGGAAAACTAACAATGGAACATGGATACAAGAATCCTCCAGTTTTTGAGGATGGGAAACCTTACAGTCAGTGGAAGAATGAGGTGTCAATGTGGACATTGGTTACTGGTCTGCCGAAAACCAAACATGCTATTGTTATTGTGCTGTCGTTGACTGGGAAAGCTAAAGAAGCTGCTCTTGAAATAGATGCAGCAGATTTAAACAAAGATAACGGTATGGAGACTTTATTGCTAAAGTTAGATGGTATATTCGATCAAGAAAAAGTGGATCAGGCGTATGAAGCTTATCATTCTTTCGAAACTTTTAAGAGAGAAGAGAATGAGAATATCAGAGATTACATATCTCGGTTTGAAAGATTGTATGCAAAATCTAAGAAGTTTGAAATGACTTTGCCTGATTCAGTCTTGGCATATAAGCTTCTAGAAGGTGCAAAAATCAGTCGACAAGATAAACGCTTGGTTTTGACAGCAACAAATAAGTTGGAATATGCAAGTATGAAGTCATCTTTACGCCGAATTTTTGGTGAGAATGCTCCATTAGCTTCAGAGATCAAAGAAGAGCCATTATATCTATATGAGAGAGCATCTGTTGGTAGGAGACCTCCAAAAATGAATCCATTACGAAGAGATGGTTCTGTCAGTCGATGTGCTATTTGTCGCTCTATTTACCACTGGGCCAGAGAATGCCCTCGTAATAAAGCTGGAGATCAAAAGATGACTTGTTGCCGAAAAGGGAAATGCCAAAATAAAGAACATTTATTGAACACTGAAGTTGAAAAAGATGAAGACTCTGAAACTGTCAACATTACACTGGTGTCAAGTGGTCAAGGTGGTCTTGCAGAAGAAGCAAGAGGATGTGCGGTAATTGATTCTGGTTGTACTTCATCAGTTTGTGGAGAGGATTGGTTGGAGGATTATGTCAGCAGGTTACCTGACAATTTGCGTAAGCAAGTCAAGCAAAAGGTGAGCTCAGTTACTTTTAAATTTGGTGATGGCAATAAAGTTCGATCCATCTATTCTGTCCAATTGCCAATACAAATAATGCGGACTTCCTGCAACATATTATGTGAAGTTGTCCCAAAATCAATTCCATTGCTTTTAAGCAAAGAATCTCTGAAAAGAGCGAAGACTGTAATTGATTTTGAAAATGACAAAATAATTATGTTTGATCAATACGTCGAATTGAAAAGGACAAGTAGCAAACATTACTGCATAAAGTTGTTGCCTGGTTATGGTAAAAGTGACAAAGTATCTGAGAGAAATGCTCTTTTCTTGAAAAGCAGTCTGAGTAAAAATGAATTGAAAGCCCAACTAATAAAGCTGCATAAGCAATTTGGCCATGCGTCGTATACAAAGTTGTCAAATCTTTTGAAAAATGCCAATGTTACTGATGACTCCATATTTGGGGCTTTGAAGCAAACTTGTAATGATTGTGATATATGTAAGATATTTAAGAGATCGCCACCTAAACCTGCAGCCAGCTTGCCATTGGCTAGCGAATTTAATGAAACTGTAGCAATAGATCTGCATCAATTAGATTCGAATTTGTGGTATATGCATAGCATTGACTTATTCACTCGTTTAAGTGCTGGTTCGATCATTTCATCAAAAAGTTCTCGAGTAATAGTAAATGAATTTATTTTTCATTGGGTTCAAATATATGGTTCCCCAAGAAAAATTTTGACAGACAATGGTGGGGAATTTAACAATGCAGAGTTTCGCGACATGGCTGAAAATTTTGGAATAGAACTTAAAACTACGGCAGCAGAAAGTCCGTGGAGTAATGGTTTACTAGAACGGCATAATGGGGTACTGACTGACATGATGCTCAAATTGAGAAAATCCCAATCGATAGATTGGAAAACAACTTTGAGTTGGTCTATTTTTGCTAAAAACTCTCTACAAAACTGTCATGGTTTCAGCCCCTACCAGTTGGTATTTGGTCGCAATCCTAATCTACCATCAGTTTTAATTGATAAGCCTCCAGCACTGGAGGGCACAACAATTAGCAAAGTTGTTGAAAAGCACCTGAATGCTTTGCATGAATCAAGAAAAGCATTTATTGAAGCAGAAAATAGTGAACGAGTGCGCAGAGCTCTGAGAAAGCAAACTAGGTCTCATATGGCTTTTGAATACGTCACCGGGGATAAAGTATATTATAAAAGGGAAAACTCTGACGAATGGAAAGGACCAGGTACTGTAATTGGTTCTGATGGGGTCATTGTCTTCATTCGTCATGGTGGGTTTGTTGTGAGAGTGCATAAATGCCGTCTCCAAAAATGCAGCAACGAGCAAATAAATATCCCATCGGTACCTGAACAGGAAACTATGAATCCTGATGTTTTTGTGAAGAAGGAACAAAGTGATTCCAACTCTAAACCTTATACTAATTTTCAAGGATCTGATTCAGAGGATGAAGAAGAAATAGTTCAAGATACAGCTGAGACGAATGTACAATCAGACACTAAAGAAAAGATTAAACTCAAATCTGGTCAGATAATACAATTTTATCCACCGGGTGAAGGGACATTACATAAAGCTAAAGTTCTTGGTAGAGCCGGTAAAGCAACTGGTAAATATTGCGATTGGTTCAACATTGAATATGAAAAGCCGGATAATTTTGCTGGCAATCAAACAAGTATTGACATTTCGAAAATACGGGAACTTCAAGTAATGGAACCTGATCAAATTCAGGAACCACAAGAAGTTCTACATGTTGAAGATGTTTCATTCCTTGAGGCAAAGAAAAAGGAATTGAATAGTTGGAAAAGCAATAATGTGTACAGCATTGTCGACAATGTAGGTCAGAAGACAATCTCTACACGATGGGTCTGTACATTGAAGCAAACTCCAAACGGTGTGCAACCAAAAGCAAGACTCGTGATAAGAGGATTTGAAGAACAATGTTTAGATCTTCAAAAGGATTCCCCAACCTGCTCAAAGGAAAGTTTGAGAGTTATTCTTGCCCTGATTGCACAGAGAAAATGGAAACCTAATGCAATTGATGTAAAAACTGCATTTTTGCAAGGGAAAGAACTTGAAAGAGATGTTTTTATTCATCCACCAACACAAGACAAAAATCAAACTAAACTGTGGCGTTTGAATAAATGCGTCTATGGTCTTGTAGATGCTTCCCTTTACTGGTATCGAAGAGTAAAGGAAGTTCTTTTACAATTTGGTGCAAAGATGTCATCGCTTGACCCTGCAATATTTTATTGGTATGATGGTGAATTGAAGGGGGTCATTGCTGTTCATGTTGACGATATCTTATGGGCAGGGAATTCAGAATTTGAGAGTAAATTTATAAGTGGTTTGAAATCCATCTTCAAGACTGGAACAGAGCAATGCGAAGCATTCAAATATCTTGGCTTGAATTTAACTAATGATGATAATTTAATATGTGTTGATCAATCACATTATATTGATTCAATAAATTATATTCAACTTGACATGAAAAAGAAAGCAGACAGAACTGCAATCTTATCTAAAGATGAACAAAAGGCTCTGAGATCAACCTTGGGTCAAATATTGTGGGCAGCGGGCCAAACAAGGCCTGATGTTGCATTTGGCGCATCTACTCTTGCTTCCAGACTAAAGTCTAGCACAATTGGCGATGTTCAAGAAGCAAATAAACTGATTCGTCAACTGAAGTCGCACAAAGTTGTAATTAAGTTTCCCAATCTTGAATCTGAAGAGCTCAAATTGGTTGTGTATAGTGATGCATCTCTAGGCAACTTGAAAGATGGAGGAACACAAGGGGGATACTTGGTATTCTTAGCCAATAACTTTAATCAACTCGTGCCGTTAACCTGGCAATCTAAAAAGATCAAACGAGCTGTTCGTAGTACCCTTGCTGCAGAAGCCCTAGCCATGGCTGATGGAGTTGATGCTGCCATGTATCTTGCTGCATTATATTCTGAACTTATTTGTGGACTTGTTAATTCTAAACTACTACCAATTGAATGTATAACAGACAGTCGGTCCCTAACGCAGTCTCTTAAGTCAACAAAAGCTGTTACTGAGAAGAGACTCCGTATTGAACTTTGCAGTTTGAAAGAAATAATTTCTTCTGGACAAATATCAAATATTATAAATTGTAATACAAAGTCTCAATTGGCAGATTGTCTTACTAAAAAGGGTGTTACACCACATTCAATTTTAGATACTTTCGATCGTGGTTGTCTTTCACTTTAGAAAGAAAATATAGGGAGATTGTTAACTATTATTGACTCGAAGTTTATCAGTCTAATACTGTTTCTATCCTATTTCATCTTGCTCATGTCTCCCACTCTTTATATGACCAATCATTGCACAATATGATGGTGTTGCATTGTGGGTGTGATCATTCATGCATCACCCATGATATATATACTGCCATGCTGGTCTTTGAAGGTCATTCAGTATTTTATGTTGTGGTGGTCACATGCTGTTCTGTTGAAGTTGTGTCTTTTGTATTTTGGAACTTTGTTGGTTCTGCCTAATAAAATCTTTATACATATGAATAAGCAGCACCTAGCTATATATATGTATATGAATTTAAGAGTTCACTTTAAATGAAATGTATTTTTCTTCTCTTCCGCTTAAAAACAAACATCCAATTTTGGCCGATATCAATACACGTATCAGCTTGATATGAGAAGGAACCAATAATGGTGGTAACAGGATAAATATAAAGTTTGGACAGTTTTTTTTTATGAACTTTCCTGCAGACCATGTGGAGTTAGTTCTTGGTATTAACTTAGACAGAGGCAAAGTCCCAGTATAAATATTTTCCAAAACTATTGCAATGGGTCCAAAGTTGAATAAAAAACATATTATTAGTCATCTCCTAGCAACTTTAGTTGTACATCAAATCTTCATTGCACCAAGCTGAAATATAATAAAATTATTGTGTAATGAAATTTTACATGCAAAATTTATGCCCAATCTAAGACATTAAATTAATAGATGGAGAGTGCACCCCTGCGAATACAATATTTAATAAACATATAAATCTATAAAAGTTTGGCACCACTTTGCGATATTTTTTTGTCTGTAAATGCTTTTATTAGCTAATGGCACAATCGCCAGTATATCTGGCCTCCCCCACGCAGGGGGGGCAATAACAGTATTTAAAAAATAAATACAAATGAGAATTTAACCTAAATAAAAAGTAATTTAACGTTTGCGAGAAACATGCTATTATAAAGGAAAATCGCAGTGGCTAATCGAACTGAGCCGGCCCTTCAAAGGAATGGAAAATTATTGAAGGAAAACAAAAAATTAGGCTCAGGCGGCACGCGCGCCCTCTTGCGGATGAGCAAATTATAAAATTAATACTCATCGACGCGAGAGTCGGCCATCCGCCTGGCAAACGAATAATATAAAAATTAATGAGTGAAGGGCCGGCTATCCCAGCGGTGGGTTCCGAAAGAAATTATCTGCTGTACTGAATATTACATACCGCCCGCCTTTCTTATCATCTATTTGTGTGAATACTGTTTATAATCGAAAGGAACTATGTGTGTGAAGACGTGAGAACTTATAACTGCAAATTAAAAATTAGATAATGTAGGTGGGCGGCAAACTAAATAATTATAAAATGTATCTAAGTGTGCAATGCCCACCGCTGGGCGTGAATTTGTGGTGGCAAGTGGGGGGGGGAGGGGAGATAAAAAAACAATCACACAAATTTGAGCCACAGGATAAGTGGACTTATTTTTGTGAAAAGATTTCAAACCGTGAGGAACCACTAGTGGGTTCTACTCGGGTTAGGCCAATTGAACTTTAATACCAGACACTCAACAAATTGAACATTCATACTGCCCATCCCAATCATGTCTTAAGACGGCCGGGTACATGCCACAGATGGACCGCGCCACACCGGCGCAAGTGGGGAAGAAGAAAGGAAAGATAGAAAAGAAGACAGTGCTGGAAAAGAGGGTGAAGTTAATTAGCCAACACTGTCAGGGAGTCCACACCAGGCCCTCCAAACAAGATGGGAACCCGAATGGAGTTCCTCACGCAGTTACGGGAGACCTGAGTTGCGGGCCGCGCCAGTCACACCCAAAGCACGAAGAGCAGTCTGGTTCCCCACGGCATAACTGCCGAGGGAACCAACCACAAAGGCGTGGAACTCCACCACCTTGCCAGAGGTATGGGTGATGGAGCGACATAACTCTTCGTACTTGGAGTGCTTCCGACAGGCCGCATCATCCATTGCAGTCTCACCGCTGTCAAAGGGGCACACCACATCGGTCACAACGACCCGATTCGTTTCCCGATTCCTCCGAGGACCTGACCTGGGCCGATATCCCCGCTCACCATTTACCTGGTTAGTTTTAGCCCGTATTTGGGCTGAACAAGAATATAGACTTGGGGGTCGGCTTGTCGGCTTCTGGGAGTCAGATGCATGGTCAGACCAGGGTTCAAACTGTTCCTCAAGGTGACTGAAAGCCTTGTCCACAGGGGACATTGAGGCTGATTCATCCACCAAGCGGGACAGCTTTTGGCGCAGCTCCTCCAGATCAAGAAGATCCAGCGGAGCCGCGACCTCCAGAGGAGAAGAACTCTGGCGATCATCTAATGCAGAAGTTGAGCCCTGATTAGTCGATATGAGTAGGGGCGGGGGAGTGAATGAACGAAAACAAATTGCATCCACTAGAGGGTCGGGATTTGGGGATGCCACGGGCTCCGTCTCGACTCCAGTAATAGCGGCTCACGGACCTGCCAGCGCGCTTCTGTGAAAACTCCTTAATTTGAGGTCGGGTCTGACCAAGAGGGGGTGTTTTAACAGCCATGGGTAGGGGGAGAGGTTTTGTTTTACGAAGGGGAGGTTCCGGTGTCGCCAAGTCCCGGGGCGCACGACGGGGCGAATCGGGTGAAGAAGAAGAGGAAATAGAAAGTGACTATTCTAAGACGCTTTTATTATGAAATTATTCCAATGAAAGTCTTTTTTTTGATATTTGATTCATTTTTGACATTCATTACCCTAATCTTACTTTAAAAGTACATACCATGAAACATTCAAGATGAAGAATTTGCAGAAGTTAAATTTGTCACTGGACTTTGTGATAAACCAGAAGATGATCCGGTCTGCAAAAGTAGAATTAGAAAGTCAAGATAACATTTTTTTAAGATACCATAATCCAAGTTTACAGAAAAAAAAACATTTGTTCAAATTCAATTGACACTGAACAAGAACCAAAAAGCAGATTGATTTTACAAGTCAGGCACGACAAGATTAGCAAAAAGTTACCAGAGAATATCGGAGAACGCCAAAAAATATTAAAATGGCAACATTCAACTTTGTGGACTTTTTGAACATTTAAACAGCTTACCTCCCGTAAGACTTCTTATAGTTGAATTATCAGAAGATCTTCCAGGTTCTAGTGCGAGGGGTCTCGGTACGGTAGTTGTTCAGCTAAATAAAGAGCAGAAAACTAAGTTCTAACTTGAAATAATTTACATATATCTTACAATAATGATTATAGAGCTTTGATTAATATGTTTTTGGAATTAAATATAATTTCGATGCCATGCATCAATAGCTCCAAAAAAGAAAATATCGTGACAAACTGAAATTTACTGTTACATAATATAAAAAGAACACTTGATTTATATTCACCCAAGTGTGTAGTATAGTGGTTTTGAACTCAGATGTCAGCCAAATAGAATAATGAATGTTTTGAGAAAGAAAATAATTACTGGTGGGCTTCCATCTGAAAAGTTCGGCCAACTTTCTACAATCTCCTTCACTGTATCATTTATACTTGTTTGTGGCAGCTTTCGCTTACTTAATTGCGATGAAGATAACTCAGTAGCACATCTCTTTTCCTTGGATGACACAAACGAGAAAATAGAGTATCTTGAAATCTTTGGATCGAGACTACCTGCCAATTTGAAAATTGAATGGTTTATAATAAATGGAATTTTTATAACATGATATAAATAAGAGCTGTAGAAATATGTTAACATTAGAAAAACAAACCACACATGTTTAACGTGTTGTTTCAACAGTGAGTGATCTATCAATAAATAAGATATTGACTCAACTCTAGCTACTTAGAACCATTACTTAGAACTATTACGCTTTTAATCCTTTTAGTCACCTCTCACAACAAGCAGGAAATATGCTAGGGCAATTCTGAAGCCTGAATCTACAAGATTAGTTAGCATAATGTACAAGCCTGACTTCCTTATTGTAGGGTACTCTAACATGGTAATAAAAAAAGTTGACAAAATAGGGATTTGAAAATATTTAGTCATCTTTTATACAAAATTGAGATTGTCCCAAAATCTTCAATATTCAATATCCTAGAAAACTCAAAACATTTTACTGAAACATGAATTTTCATTTCTTTTACATCTAATCTCCTATTTATTTCTGTACAAATTAGCCGAAATAGTTAAAAATAATCAAAAACTAGCAAAATAGTTTTTTATTTGACATAGATCTTGGCCATATTAGTGGCTGTCAGTTGGTTTTTCAAGGTACTGTCTCCGTCTTGCCTAAAGTTAGTCAGAATAGGAATAAATGATACCAGAAATAAGGCTGGCAGAATGTCAACTACTCTGCTACCCAGGCACCCAACTTGGGTAGGCTAGGCAGGAATGGGAAAAATCATATCTTTCCATATTAAACAATATCCTATTTCTCTCTCTTGAGTGGCTGCCAGTACAGGGCTATGTCAGGGTGATCCGCTCAAATGAATGGCTGTGAAAAAAACTACAACCGACTGCTTTATTCAGATTGATCTACTACTGCCGAAGAAAAAACGAGTTCATATCACCCTTATAGACAGCAGTTCATCAGTCAAATAGAACAGATTTTAAACAAAAACATTGATTTCTAAACAAAAAACATCCACCACAGAATTGAAATCAGTGAATGGTATCTGCCCTGGGCAATACTACAACATCTACCGCTTTCGATATATCTATTCTAGAATGAATGAAAAAGCAATGAATAGGTACCTGTATATTCTTATCGGACGATCCACTGAACCAACAAATCTCCATGAACGAACAAGCACCACACTGGATCTGTGTGTCCCACAAACGTCCCTTTGCATTTTGAAGATCTTCCATTGAGGGTCGTATACTAGAAAAAGAGAGATAATAGTAGAGTTTTTTTAATGAGATTCAATCTAGACAAGGAAAAAGTGGAACTTAATATGAACTGTCTCACAGTCATCAATATGATGAAATTTTAAAATATTCATAATACATAATAATAATTCATAATACAATATTCTCGAATGTCATTGAAAATAAACTGGCATTGCCTCCCATTTTTTTGTTATTAAATTCACTCTAAGCAAGGCCGAAAAGAAGCATAAATTAGAACCAACTAACGGCCACTTAATACCAAAGAGCTACTACAAGACGTGGTACTAGCAACTGCACATTAAGATCATGGAAAAATTTCGTTCTTGGATGGAATCAGAATATTTTTTTTTTCAGCTAAAATTTGCTGTTTTTCTGTCAAGAACAGAAAAATTTGCAGTGAGTGGTATCTGCCCTGGGTGACGGTTTTTTGTTTTCGCTTCTTATGACATGCAGGAAATATTTTAGGACTATTCTAAAGCCTATAAGTCATAAATATTCTTATTTGAAGTCAGGTATTTCATAATTCTGATTGAAAGTAATTTCTTTTTCTTACAAATAACATGATCTCTTCCCACAAAATTACAATTATATTTGCGAGCTTTCGTTGGATCATTGCCTAACTTCTTAAACTGATCCAAAGTCGCAAGGACACAAGAAAAAGGTTTTACAGTTCACTTAATGATACCTCAGAATCCCATATTCTGCAAAATGTTACTAAAATATAATATAACTAGTACAAAACCCTAGTAAACCTCCTCAAATGTTAAAATTCTTTCGTCAGCAATGAGACTTACATCCAATTCCTCCCATGTTGAGCTTTGTGTTTAAATTCTGAAGTTCATTAGAAATGATCGCAGTGTCTTGACGTAGTTGCCGTAATTCTTCAGTGATTACCATCTGCAAAGGCACATATAACATCTTTTCTAAATAGGTAATTCCGGTACTAAATTGATACTAAATAAACTGATATAGAATTCAGAACAGGGTGTCTTTCTTCGAGTGTTTGAAATGTTCATGTCATTTTCTCCGGGGGTGACCTAAGTGCTTCAAAACCATCGACACCGTTATTTTTCAACAAGATTCTGCCATCCTGGCGCACTGTTGTTCACATAACTGGAAATTCATGATTCGTGAATTTATGAAATGTTTGATACGATTTTCCAGCTTTCGAAACCAACAAAACCAAATTTTATTATTTTTTTACAATTCTTATGAAAAGCATCATTGTTTGTCTATTATGAATCTAGACTTCAGATATTCGATCCACAAAATATTAGATTCTCAAATCAAAAGGTATTTGATGTTCCCCTACATGCTTCCAATCATTGCACTCTACTTTAGCAGGTTAGTACAGTATGAAATGTTTTCCTCTCAGTACGTTTTGAATTAATAGTGGATGTTAACAGTAGTCGGTTCTTTTTGGGTACCGCTTGAGGAGTTTTTAGAAGTGGTAGGTGGTTTTACCATCAACCAGGGCAGATACCACTCACTGCACTTTACCATAGCAGTTCCGTTTGGGATGTTTTTCTTTTAGGGTGCAGTTGCTGGTACTGATGAGTGGCCGGTGGTTGGTTTCTTCTGGAAGTTGCTTCTGGCCTCTATCAGAGTGAATTTCAATAAAAAAAAGAGTGAATTTATATTTAAAAAATTGCTTTTTACCAAATTTGATTTCTGTTGCTTTTTCCAACTCATCAACCCGATCTGCTGTTTTTGACAACATTGACCTGAAAAGAGAAAACAGCAACAATTAGCAAATTGATAGAAGAGATTTAAAAACCTATTTCATGTGTAAAAGTCCACTTGAAGAATACTAAGATGTCATGGTTTCACTAATGCCCAGGACAGATAGCACTCTTTTCACCCTACTCTTTTTTATTGTTTTATTGAAATTCACTCTAAGCAAGGTGGGAAACGGGTTTTAAAAAATCCTTAACGGATTTTTACAACAAGATAGGGTAACAGCACCAGTACTGGTATCCAAAGCGGAAAACATCCCAAGTGGAACTGAACAGTCATGGTAAAGTGCAGAAAGGGGTATCTGCCCTGGACAATGATAAACCATCTACCTCTTTTAGTTTCGGTCATCTCTTACTACATGCACAGTGTTTTCAACACGCCAATCTATAGAATAGGTCAGGGCATTACTTTACTGCATACAACACATTGAATTTTTTCCCCAATGCAAGATAAATTGGCTCTGATGCTCCGAATAACCATCATTGTATTTGCTAGGTCTCTTTTCCAAACCCTCGATGATTTCAAACTTTTTGTACAGCTTGGGAGGCTACCAGGCACTCAGAAAGTTATATTTTAATCTTCTAGTAAGAGATAAGTAAAGAACTATTATCGATTTGTTAAAATTTCTTCGGATGGACCCATTTCTTCATGTGTCCTAGTGGCAGGAGTATCTGGTATCTCAGAGACATTTTTTTATTAAAATTCACTCTGAGCAGGGTCAGGAGCATTGCTTAAAAGATGCCAACTAACGACCGAACACATATTAAATAGCAAAGAGCTACTATAAGACGTAGTACCAGCAACTGCACTGTTCTAGCAAGAGATCACGAAACGTTGCTCATTTGCTAATTTTTCTTCTGACAGCCTCTTCATAGCAGCAGAAGCTCACATTCTGCCTAGGCCATTACACCAAAATATTAAAATCTTTAATCAAGAAATATTCATTTCGAAACAAACCTCCGAGAGCTATTTTCTGTCTCATATAGCATTGGTAAGTTCAGTGATTCTGTCTTCAGTTAGTTGCAGAAAATCTTTGACCATCTCAAACTTACAAGCATTCTCATGGTTCATGAGACTTGATTTGTCACCAACAAACTGTCATCTGTGAAGGGATTAAACTATAAGATTAGAGGACATATTTAGATACCAGTAGTTGGAGATTCCATATTTTACTTTTGAGCTTTTCAAAATAGCTAATCAGAAAAATTGGGTATACTGGTACTAAATTATGAAATCCAAAATTGAAATTCCATTAAGATTAGAACTAATTCAATCATCATTTCAAACTGTCATTTGTTCCAAGAACCTCAAAATTCTGGAATTCCCTCCCACTGCTTTCCTGATAATGGCACTAGACATGTTTTAGCTATGATTCGTTAGAAGAATGCAGTGCACTGAACAATCAGAGCATTGCAAGGCGAGCAGCTGTACAAAAGCACATGTGACCTGACCGATTGGATACCATTGCAGTACCTCTTTTGCTGATGAAATAAAATTTCATGTCATGCAAATAACATTTACTGGGAATTTCCTTAAATGAATGCGAAAAATATTGTGCACTTTTGCCATTTGAGAAAAAAAGTGTCATTTAAAAAGAATTGCAGGTGTCAATAAGTGTATTCGCTTGGCCGATATTATAAGCCTAAGTGGCTGCCGATATATCGATAGACAGCAAAATTAGGCCAATATATTGGCCGGGCTTCGCGTACCACCTATACGTGGTTCATGTTGGACAACAAAAAATTAGCAAGCAGAAGAAGGAATATGCGAACTTCAAAACATTGCAGAACCTTGTTTTTCTTTTGGATTTTTTTGTACAGTTCGCTTGTTACTAGACACTACTAAGCATTTTAGGTTTTTTTCATCGTCTGAGTAGCAAAGTAGCCGACACAATGCCAGTCTGCATCGGACTAACAAAATCCAAGAAATTATAACCCTTTATTGACAAACAATAAAGTAAATTTTACCTGTAGTTATTGTTGTAACTGCTGAATATGCTGGCCCAAATGTGGTTTCAATTTTTGGCTGAAAAGTGAGAAAATGATTTATGATCACAAACACCGAGACACTAAAAGTCATTAAAATTTATAAAATAATATATTGTTATACCAATATATTTTATGCAACTGCTTTCTATTTTTCTTCAGGTTATTTCTGATAGTGGTAATAGATGATTTCAATATCGCTCAGGGCAGGAATCATTCACTGCACTTCATTATAGTGGTTTAGTCATGTATAGGATGCTTTCCACTTTCAAGCAGTTAAGAGTGCAGTTGCTGGTGGTACGTGCGAAACTAGCCCTTTTTCATATTTGCTGTTAGTTGCTTCCTTTTAGACGGTGTTTTCATTTTCAGCCTTTATGAAGCAAATTTCAATAAATAAAGTTTTCGAAATTTTTCAAAAAAAATTAAATTAATAGCCCAGTTTAGGTGTCTAGAACTTTGTCATTTTTTGTATTTATTCATTATTTAGGTTGATTTTCTCCAGATAAAAATTTCGTTCAAACAAATTTTTGCCACATTTTTCGAATATCTTTCAAAAAACTTAGTAGTATTTTTGTCGTAAGGAGAGTTTCAATGTTCCTTCCTGGCTTAGGATATGTCACTTCCAACATGGAGATATTAGATAATATCCAGACATATATATACTGGTACTAAACTTTGTGAGGCTTTTATTTTCTTTAGGTGTCTGAAGGTGAAGGTTTCAGTGTGTCATGCATTGTTTAAGCTTTTAAGGAGTAAAGTTAAAACAATTTTACCAAACATATTATATGCACACCTTAGCTTGATCTTCATTTTTTCTGACAGTGATAGCGAGTCGATTAGGTCCAAGAATAAATCCCCCATCGACTCATGTAAATGATGATTTCGAATGCCGTCTTACAATAGCGAGACTTGACCTTTGCAGTCTTATATCCGTGGGATGACGATTCTTCGGTGTAGGAGTCTGGTTTTGGTCCCTTGGGGCTGGAATTGGGTGACCAAAAGCAAGTGTACGACGAGATATGATGACAGGCTGTACTGTAACAGTTGATGCAGTTATACTTGATCAATATCACCATGTATGCCACAATTATTCTAACATCCAACATGAATTTCAACATCACATCAGCATCAAAATATATTCCATTTTGTCGTAGTTAATCATATTTGCGTTTTACAGGTAAGTATGTAATAAAATGAAAAAAAAATTAGTCATAATGGAATAAAAAATTAATTTCTCCATTGATACAGAAGATTCAATTCATTAATAAACTTGGAATTATTCGTCTATTTAACTCCCGGTATTGATGGAGTCATTCCATCTTATTCCTGGCTTTGTTTTAAGAGGTAAAATATCCACATCAAACGCTAATTAAAACTTTTTTACATTATTAGGTAATATTTTGTTATGAATGTGAATACACTTATTGGACAAATCTACTGAATATAATGGGATCAATTGTTCACTGTTTATTTCAGTAAATATCTTCTTATATATACGTAGTACGATGATTTCCATTATTAATATCTATACTTGTCTATATATGGGTTTAAATAAAATAGATTTTTGATTTCTAATAGAACTGTGGATAAAAGCTAAGGGTTATATTAAAATTAGGGTTTATACAGTTGATATCCAATGTTGTATTCCATGAATTCTAAAAAACATTGTGTCCTGTGTTCTCTCTCATGTATACATATTCCTGATTTCTCATGATAAACACATTGTGAAAAGAGGAATAATGATTATGTCATATCCATCACAGCCTTTCACTTTACAAAGTCTTTCAAATTTTGATCTTCATTTACCATCAAGTACAATTTTTTCTACTATTACAGTTTTTTTCTATTATTACATTCAGCTCTCTAGCTATTTCTTTTGGCATGGGAAATACCTGTGACAAATATAAGAACAGGGGTAACGCTTTCATTTTAACTGATCCACATTTTCCTTCAAGTGTTGCATAAGTTTGTTGTAGATTTTCAACTTTTTCACCTTTTTTTCCTTCCATCATTTTGTTGTCTGGCTTTATAATCCCTTTTATCTTTTGTTCATAGTTAATATTTATTATCAATGGCTCTATTGCAATGATAAATAAAAATAAACTCATGCTCCCTGACATACTCCCCTTTTTATTGAAAATTTATTGCTCGAATAGCCATTCATGACTATTCTTGTTCCATATCGTCATACACAGTACAGGAAACGTAAAAATGTAATAAATTTCTCCTTAAGTCCAAACTCTCACATGGTTTTAAATAAGTATTGTAAATCAACAGAGTCAAAGGCTTTTTTAAGATCAAGTGATACTATGGAGCATTCGCTGGTTTGTTGGCTTATTTTGCACACAAATCTTTAACCATGTTAAGAGAATTACTAATTTTTCTTCCTGGTACTGCTGTTTGTTGTATACTAATAAAGGATGATAGAACTGATTTTAGTCCACATTTTTGTGATGATTTTTAAGTCAGTATTGAGTAAAGTTATCGGCCTATAGTTACTAAGTTCTTTTTTATCGCCCTTCTTGTACCGTATTTTGCGGCGTATAAGCACCTCCGTGGTAATGGTCGCAAAGGGTCATTTTTCTAAAATTTTGCTATTTTGCACACAGACATGACGCAGCGCCGTAATAGTCGCAATCGGTGAACCACTCCTCAAAAACGCTTATCAAATGCTAAAGTAATAACGTACAGTAATTCATTAACTCAGACTCATGGAACGCAGTATTGTTTTTGTCCAGGTGCGCAATGTCGTTTTGGCCAGGTGTGCAATGTCGTTAGGCCAGGTGTGCAATGTCGTTCGGCCAGGTGTGCAATGTCGTTTTTCTCCCTTCAAAGTGTCGCGGTGGATTGTTGAAGCATGGGAACAAGTGAGCCCAGAATGCCTAGTGAATGGTTTTAAGAAAGCTGGTACATTTTACTCCCTTTCAGACAAAATTGAAGTGCCGATCGTTACAAACCAATCACCTTTGTATGATCTGTTTTCCTCAGACACCGAAGAGCCATTTCTTGTTGTTGTAATTATTGTTTATCGAGATACACATTTTGCATTTTAATACATTGCCTACCAAGACGTCATGTCGTGAACATAAACAAAACATAATTAACGGGAGCAGTTTCTACAATAGTACAAAGCATTATCACAGAAACAGTGTGAAAATGTACAATTGTGGAACTTTCTTGATTGATTGATTTTGTTGATTAAAGTGTGCCGTCGATTGCGTCATTGTCAAAACGTCAAAGTAATTCGCGCCGAACCTTCCCAGTTTAAATTCCTTAGGGGGTATTTAAAACAATATATTATTGGCAATAAAATAATTTATTATTTTTATGAATCAGGCTTTTAAATACCAAAATATATATATTTCGATGTCACAATTGTAGATTTTTCCTTGTTTCGTTAATTTAAAGGCTGGCGTAGATTGCGTCAAAACGTCAAAGTAATTCTGGTCAACTTGCTAAGTTTAAATTCCTTGTTTCGTTAATTTAGAGGCTGGCGTCGATTGCGTCATTGTCAATAAGTCAAAGTAATTCTCGAACTTGCTAAGTTTAAATTCCTTGTTTCGTTAATCTAGGGCTGGCGTCGATTGCGAACTACATACATTCCCTTTCGCGCCGTTTTGCAATGAATGATATAATACTGGCCGTTCCGATTGATGATCACACATGATCGGATCGTCATCAAATCAAATCGCACGTATGACGATGTATGACATGTATGTACCAATGAAAATTCACTAATGTCTGCAAGCGAAAAGATCGAGCATACGGGGTAAATTTAGGTGCAGTCTATTATCAATTTAATTCAAATCTCTCTACAATTTGACATATCTTGAAAGTACATTCGCTGGCCGCGTCATCTATATATAACTTATATATACCTAATATGAAACGCTCCACAATTCGCTATGGATCGGGAAGAAAACAATAAATTGGTCGCAGCAATGTAAAAGTCTCAGAAAGAAAACTTTTGGAAAAAAGTAGCGACTTATCCGCCGCGAAATACGGTATATCAGTGTTATGTATCCCAACTTCATTTCTTTAAGCATTTCATTCCTTTCGTAAATCTCTTCAATTATTTCAGAATAATCTTAGCCAACAACCTCCCAACATGTCTTGTAAAATTCTGCAGTTATACTAACTGGTCCAGGACTTCTATAATCTTTCAGAATTTTCACTGTGTTGGATATTTCTTCGGTTTACATATTTTCTTGAAGCATATATGCGTCATCTTCTTAAATTGTCTGCTGTTGTGGTATTTTATCTAGAAATTGGCTCTGATCATATTCGTTTACTTCTTTCTTCTTGTACAGCTGTTCACAGAATTTGATTGCAACCTGCAATGTTCATCATTTCACTAAGATTTGAAGTTTCCGCAGTATTTTCATCTTTCAGTTTAGCCTATGTATTTTATTATCTTTGTATTTGGCTTTCAATTTTTTGAAGAACCATTTGCTGCACGCCTTATTATACAGTATATTCTACCTGCTAGAGCATTTGCTTTATATTGTATTATGAGTTTTTTGCCCCATTCTTCTTGCATTGTTAGGTATCATTTTGTTTTTTATTTGTTTGAATTTAGCGAGTACATGTTTTCCTTGATCAAGTTATATTTTCAAATCTCCCAACTCCTCCTGAATTGCTATTTCTTCTTGTCTACATTTTGTTGCATCCTTTATGGAGTGTTCAATGTTTAAATCTTTGAGTCTTATTTTCATCTCTAGCCACCCAGCTCAGAGCTACCTTTGATTCAAACATACATTTTTGATGTACCGGTACAGGGTAAATAACCTCCACCAGTTCCCTGACTAAGCATACCGTAAGGGTTCTTCTGCGAGTTTGTCTGTTTCTATTACGTAAGTCTATAGCGTTAGTATTATGTTCCATAGTATGCCTTATATAACAGCGAATAATGCAATTCTTCATATAGAGTACCGGCAATCCAATCCCTAAACAATAAAACTAGAAAGTACATTCATGGACGGACTAAACAGCTAAAGGTTGCCGCACTGGTTACGAGTTCAAAGTTGCTGCAACGAAAGAGACAGCAAACCGCCATTCCGCGTCACCACGTGTTGTTCTTTAACCCTAAAGCAGGCTGTCTCCCGTAAACCATTGTTTGGTCAGTCAATATGCTGCAAGAGGCCGCGATTATACTGTTAAAAATGCGTTGAAAATACCTTGGATTTTTTTACTATCTTTTGATTCTGCCAATATCAGTTTCAGTTGTATCAAAAAGCTCTATTTTCTCTCTATCATTTTGATCCCGCATCGCATGCCACAATTTAGCATATTTCACTCGATTTGTATTGAGCCTCGCCCAGAAAAAATCTCCTTTCGACGGTATTTACGGTAGGGTAGTATGAAGAATTCCACCTTAAAATACGACCCTATTAGGTCGAAATTTCCATACCACCACTCCGCTCCACCCCGCACCCACCTTCGCAATTTACAGTGTAATGTCTCTGGCGATGAAATAAAGAAAGATTTCCTCCAAATGTTTATAATCTACACATCGCTAAAAACAACTCGATATTTTAGCATATCTATAAACCTATTTATTTGAGCATATAAAATGCAGAGATTTTTTAATAAGAATCGAGTACTAAACCCATGATGATCACCAATTATTATTTGTCTATGGACATTCTGGTTATATTAATCACTGAACATCCAAGTTCTTTCGATGGACTGATATTTCGAGTCATATTACATCGATATCTCTAAATAAGATAGCATGATAAATATAACAGCACGCGTTCTAGGCCACACATGATGTACCGTTGTAGCGCGTGAAACCAACATAATTCTTTATTCCCTTTTCTTCCGTCGCTCTACCTGCCAAGTCAACAACGTTTTACTTTTTTTTCAACAGTAAGCATTATCCCATGATTGACTTGGCAGGTCGGCGACGGCCGGTTTGTTTCTCGTTCACTTCTATTTTGTATATTGTGCCAAGCGGTTGAGTTTTTAGTTTTTTTGGTTTTTTATGTTGCTTTCAAGATTAGTGCCGCCGCTTTTATTTGTTTCGCATTTTATCTCAACCATAAAATATATACAAGACGTGAGAGACTGTTCAGTTAAGTTGCCGTAGTGTAAAAGGCCTCATTCGAAGAGGGCAAATCACGAGTGAACCGCACCATCCTCAAACAAACCAGGGGTCGCTTTACAACAACCAATACAACCGCCCAGCTTGGACTGTGGAAGCGTTGACCTCCGGCTACGTGCCCAAGCTACGACAACTCAAGGACATTTTATAACTTATAAGTAAGCAAAATGAATCATCATCTCGCCAAACTTTGAAACTTTGAAGAAGAGCAAGAATTTTCCTGACAGTTTATCAATCCAATGCATTTTAAACGAGACGGTATTTTTTTTTTTTTTTTTGATTTTATAATCGAATGTCAATTTTAAGTGTTTATATTTACGTGATTTTTTGAATGTTTTAAGCTTTTCAGTCAAATGTATCAGAATCATGTTTTATTAAGTATTTAAGTGCTGAATCGTTTAGCAGAATATTTAGCCCGGTTTTCTAAATTTAAATATCTAAATTGATTCCTTTCGCTTTATACCACTTTTTCGATGGTTTTTTGATACATGGCGCTCTGAATGTAGAATGCAGTTTATACTAGTTAATCACTGCAATCTCTTTTACCATAACCGCACCTTAGATAAAAGACTGCAAAGGGCGACATGTTTATAGGCCATATAAATCCATCTATTTTGCCGATTACCAAAAACTTATTTTTGAAGAGCAGCTCATTCTTGCGTGGGCTTTATCAGGCATTCATTGTTCTTCAAGTCAAGCAAGTTAACGCGCTCGCAAATTTGAGCTATTCACTCACGTATGCGCAACTTTTGACACCTTTTAACACTGGAAGAATCACGTTTGTTCAAGGTTATCTCACGCATGATACTTATTCGCAAAGTAAATTAATGCATTCGCAAATTCAAGCTAATCGCGCACCCGCAATGTAACCACTTCCTAACTTTTTATGCGGTTACTCGTCAGCAATCGTGAACGCGTTACCTGGCATTGGAGCGATTCTTCATGAGATTCGCTAACTGACTTAATAACATTGGAAATGTTAAGAGTCTAGTCGAAGCAACACGATGGAGTCATTCTTTTGGAGAGTCATAAAGCTCTGGCGTGACGCCGACCTCTGCAGGTTGTAGAATAGTCGAAACGTCCGTGGCGCGCTTATTAAACTCACGCTCACATCTCGGATTTTGACTAGTGTTTTGCGGTGCGACTTTAATCTTCCAATTTCGCCAGGAATCATTCCATCATTAAATGATTATCATTTTTTTTCCAAAAATATTCATGCCTCGGTATTATATATTTTCCCTATGGATATCGTAACTTCGTGTTTTTTATGATTATTATACCTTAATTGCCTTTTTTGATGCATTCTTAGCTTGTTATCAACTACGAAAAAATGTTTGTGCTTTTTCAATTTCGCATGTTAGCTTTTTCACGTAATAGTATAATCACGCGCTCTATCGAAACCCCGAGTACACGATTTTCCCCACCAATTTGGCTCATTTTTTTTAATTCAGATTCCACTTTTTATTTTATTTTTTGAATTCTCTTTTTTCAAATCTTACAGAAAATGCTTCTGGTTTATTTTTATTGTTTACCCTACCTGGTATTCACATTCGACCGAGGGAACTATGTGTAGCGCGTGAAACTACACCATTCTTTATTCACTTTTTATCCGTCGCCTTACCTGCTAAATCAACAACAATTTGCTTTTTTCCACAGTAAGTATTATCCCGTGGTTAACTTGGCAGGTCGGCGATGACTGGTTTGATTCTCGTTCACTTCTTTTTTGTACATTGTGCCAAGCGGTTGAGTATTTAGTTTTCTTCAGTTATTACGTCTGTGCAAGATTTGTGCGCCGCATTTATTTGTTTCTCATTTTATCTCAGTCATACAATACATAAAAGAACAAGGAGACTGTTTAGTTGAGTTGTCGTAGTGTAAAAGGCCTCATTCAAAGAGGGCAGATCGCGAGTGAACCGCACAATCCCCCAGCTAGGCTGCATCGTAAACGAATCCGAGCTTGGACTGGGTTTTTGTCTTATGATTAATTTAACATAGCCAAAATTTGGAAAAATAAAAATATACACGGACCATAACCAAGTTACTTTTGTGGGGGCTGCGTTTTCACGGCATAGGCGCGCTCGATTTCAGGCTTTTACAATTTCGACTATATGCTGTCTGCGTGCGCTCGACAAGTATGAATTAGCAATCGAGTCCTATTATCTTATTCAAAATTACATTTTAGATTCGGAGAATTCAACATCCGAATCCACGTGGAAACCATACCGGTATTCTGAATTGCTCACCTTTAATTGGGGAAAAAATACAATCCTAATGTTGATAATGCACCGATTGTTAGCGTCTTATCGCAGTCATAATAGGTTGATGTTATTTGATAAGCAAATATGTTGTATAATCGTTCTACCATTCTCGCCGTTTTAACTACCACACGTTCCATTCCATGCCAACTGAACCGCCCAAAAGCCTCCCATCTTGAAATTTTGATTATTTAACAGGGCTGATCCATCTATATGTCCTGACTTCAAAAAGATCAACTTCACCCCTAAAACATTAACCGTTCGTTTGTTTTGGGCTGTTTCAAAAATGGCATATGGACACTAAAAAATCCTATATATTGCTCAAATTGGACTCTCCATAAAACAATATTGATCATTACTGCTGAATCCAATTTTATGATCAAAATTTTTTGATCTCTTGAGGAGGATTTTTGAGCTAACCTGGTATGCATATTTGACATTGATAAATTTGAATTTCTTAATTTTCGTGTGTGGGTACTATGTATGCTCATATTCATTATATTAGAAGATGGGAGGGATATGTGATTTCAAAGTTTGCCTCATTTATTATATATTACAAGACCGGCCTGAAATGTTCTTTTATTTGCAATTTTTAATTACATAAAGCAATAGAGATCTTTGAACAGTTGAGGTTCAATTTTCAGACTAATAATAACGCATTACTAAAGTTGCCGTGTATTATCAACTTTGAAAATTGTTTTTATAGAAGTTACTTTATACTTTAGCATTTCCAATACATACTGAAAATCTGCATTGTATATATTTGCCTTGATAGAAAGTCTTGATTTTGGGTTCTCTTCTTTTTCTTTTTTCATCATTCCAATCCAGTATTTTTGTCATTTGCTATGGTAAACGCCGATTCTCTAGAGGAATATTCTTAGAACACGGGGACATCGAGAATCAAGGTCGAATTCAAACTGCGCTGATAGCGCGCGTAAAATTTTCGCTCTCTTTGCGAAAAAGTCATTATTATATAAGAAATGGAGTTTGTGCGTGGAATGGAATGAGGTTAGTGATATTTTTATTCAGCGTTGGAAGTGCGCGCAGTCAGTTCAACAAGTGAAAGCGTTCGGAATACGCTTCGAGTAACGCATCTCTAATCGTCTTGGCAACACGCGGGAGATTCTCTAAAAACCAGATCGGCCAACGATGGTTTGCGTTGTGGCTTTCTTCATCATGTAGGCTATATGCAAAATGAGTTAAATATTAGGCGTAGCCCAAATTTCTCACCCAACTTAAAATTGGCGAGCTATCTGGCCGGGAGGTTGTGATACGCCATAGGCTATGGTTAAGCCATTTTTTTCGGCATTTTTATCTCGCAGCATAAAATGAAATTGTAGCCTAGCCTGCTGCTGGTGGACCTTAGGTTTTTGTCTATCGGTTTCACCTTTTATTTTCGAACAATATCACATAATTTCATGGCGTGGTGATGGGACTGGTCCTAAGCCGGAAAACAATGCTTATGATAATAGTATTCTATCAATGTCATGTTGTATGAAAGTGACCTATATAATCTATATTAGAAATTTTGTTTCATTAAACACGTATTATAGATGGACAGGCGGCTCATCGACGCGATCCAATTTTCCCTATAGAGCAGACTAAAAGTTAGGATTTGTCTTCTGGTCGCTACTGGCGCCCTTGCCCAAATGCTATATAGAACCGGTACTCGATCACAATCATAATTTTACGATTTGATTACTTGTATAATCTTGATAATGCGAAGCAGTAGCACAATAAGGAATTATTCAACTATTTGATTTCCGGAGGCGCACAAAGTTTTCATACCGCAGTTAAAAATGGAGTTTAGCCCAATTATTATAAGATAGAATAATAATGTGTCGGGACATATGGGAAAAAATTGCGAGAGGATTAGAATATAAAAATAAGTTTCATGAAAAAGTCCTGACTTAGTATAAAAAAAAATGTTATTAAACATTCTCATTTAATAGCACGTTTGATATCGTTTTTGTTGCGGAAACCCAGTAAAAGGCTATCAGAAATTTTTAAAAGACATTCCTTTAGCAATTCCCCTTCCGAAAATGCTCTCCTATTCTTTGCTAAGAAAAAACTTGCTCTGAATGAAGCTATTGTAGCAGTAGTTTTTATACAAATTGATTAGCAACACAGTTCAAGTCAATGAATGATATATTTATATATTTAACAATTTACTTTACCGTGTTTTGGGGACTATAGGAATCTGAATAATGGTCGCAAAGGTTCATATTCCTAAAATTTTTGTTATTTTTTGCACAGATATGACGCGACAGAGTAATGGTCGCAAAGATAAATAGATATTATAATGGTCTTCGTTCAAGGGGGCTTTGTGCTTTCGTTTCTCCGAACAAAATATTTAATCGGTCAAAACGATTGTTACCAATTCGCACCGATTCATTGTGGAGGTTCCGCAATGTCACAAACAGTTTTATGCAAGAAGCATCTTCCCGAAAATCTCTAAATTTTGGAATTCTTTGCCTTCTCTCTGCTTTCCAAGGCTTTAAAACTCGCGTTAATAGGCATCTATCAGGGATGGGCTCCTTAGTTCCTGTTCCTTCATTTCATGTATCTCTTTGCACTTTAGTGGCCCCAGGTGAATTTTCAAGTATGATTTGTCTCCTGTGGCCTTGCTCTGTTCCAATTTAAAATAAAAAGAAATAAATTTATCCGCACTAAATTCTGTCAGAGAGTCCGTGAATGACTGCTCAAAACGGAAATGCACGCTACGCCTTATCATACGCTATCGGTACTGTGATTCAGTGTTCTTCAAACTGGGGGTAGCGACCCCTCGGTGGGTCGCAAAAGAACAATATTTCAGACTCTGAAGGGCCCTGAATTATTTTTGTCATTTCTAGTTTTTACTATTATTTATTTAGCGTAAACTTTAAATCAACAAATAATCGTTTTCCAGTTAGGGCGATTGACAAATCGCCCATTTATTCTAGGACGAAGATTATCACACAAGACGTCATGTCGTGAACATAAACAGAACCACCTACATGACGAATTGAAAATTTGCTCACAATTTACATTACGAATATAAATATCCAATTTGTGTTTCCTAAACCTAGCCATGGGTGATATCACAGCGAGTGTAAGAATATCAGTAAATTTAATAAAAATGAAATCAGAAAACAAACTTTTCATTTTCACTTCAGACAATTCGGTTACGTACTGTCACGCACACGGGACTCTTGACATACATGCCAGATGATACGTGAAACAAAAACATACTCATTTTGCATATACATGATGAAGAAAGCCTTTACGTGAACAATCGTTCGCCGATCTGGTTTCCAGCGAACCTCTCGCTTGTTTTCATACCTCGCCGGATTCGAGCCTTCGGCACGACGATCTGTCTATCGATATTTGTACTTCAGGTTTCCATCATCGTCAAATCACAATATTCGTCGGCCAGATCTAACTAGTTCAATTGGGTATAGTTTCAATCTAATTTAAAGAAATAAATATCGGGTGATTTCTACCACGGATATTCACAGTGATTCTAATTGCTCTACCATTGAAGAGCAAACGATGTTTTATTTTTCATTCATCATTAGGACAATGGAAAAGTTAAAGTCATCAACAACAACATATACTGAAGGGGGTCGTTCTAAAATATGCTATAAAATACTCTAAATTTCTGGGGTAAAGAAACATGAAAGTCTGAAGGTAAATGTCTAATCATATCCGAAAATATCATGTTCTCATTCCACAGAAATCTAAGTTTATTGTAAGCTTTCGTCAGAACATGGTCTAACTTCTTCGGACAAGATTAAAGTGACCATGATTCTCGATGTCCAATGAACTCGCTGGCGCCACTGGTCGGTGTATACATGTTTTCGGTCTTTACACCATAATTCTATCTACAGAACGCTGGATGTAAACTATTTTTGAGCGGTCTTTTTTCGACCGAATTCCTTAGTAATACCTTTGAAATGTCAAAATTTTTTCAAATGCTAAGGCACGTTTAGATCAGTTTGGTGGCAGTGAATCTTGGGAGATAGGATTTCAATTTTATCTTGTGGGAGAGAAAATACATATGGCTAACCACACCCTCTCATGCAGATCCACTTTCGAATCGGATTGGAGGTTTTAGTCTTACTATATTTCTCATTATTTCCTGTACAAGGACCTGGTTGGTTGAGGGAGCCTTAAGCAGTGCTTACGTGAATCATCGTGCGCCGACTAGGCGTCCAGCAGTCCTCTCCCCTATAGTCATCACTCACGGGATTCGAGCCTGGGTCATCACGATCAGAGATGCGTAGCTTGAAGCCTATTACCTAAGCTTTACTGATCGAGCTAACCAGACACCCAACCAGATTTTAGAAACCACTGGAACGATCCGAGCCAAACTAAATGAAATCAAGTATCACTGACACACGAGAATATTTAGAAAATAATGAGAATATTTTAATCATTACATTGGATAAAACAAATCGTGGATAGCTACAAAATTGATCACTGATGCTCAGAATGCCCAACACTTCTCAAACACATTTGATACATGCAAAAGTAGGCAAAAAGTGATATTTGTCGATCTTTTTGTTGAAATTGATTCATTGGTCATTCCTATGCTATGCTGAGCACTACTTAAAAATAGTAAAAAAGTACCAAATAATCAGTATTTACGAAAAGCTTTTTATAAATAGTATCAATCTACTAATTTTGAGCAGAACTGGGCGCGATGGCTTAGTGGTTAAACATATTGGGGTTGCAGATCTCGGCTTTGAGTCCGGCTCGTTAATCCATGCCCACCACTCAACCCAAGAGTACAATAACTTGGGTAGACTAAGCTGAACAGGGAAAGGTCATATCTTTTCAGCAATTCCAAACCTGCTAAGTCTATAAGTGACCACTGGTACAGGGCCTTGGCCGGGGAGAAAGAATATATCGATTTAAAGGTAGCTTATGATACCAATACATTAATCACTGATCAGTGGATCTCCAGTATATATACAACTTGATTATACTTTGGCGCTCAATAAGCACTGTCCTACTGTATTCTATAATTAATGTCTCATTAAACTAAAATTCTGACAACTTCGAGAAATAATAAAAAGAATATGAACATCATGATAACAAAAAAATATTTCACAACAAAAAAATCATTAAATTATATTTGAGATATCATATTTCAATAAAAGATTATTGAAGTTTTGCATAAATAATACTAATATCTGATAATGGCCCCTTTTCGGGTGCTTGAAATGTACTTAGCATTTTCTTGCGATCAACACAACAGCTTAGGAACCGTTCACACTGCTATTTCATAGCGGTATTGATAGTTTTACGCTCAAAAATACGCATTTTTAATTCGTAGCAAGAGATATAACATAAAATATTGCACATTTGCTAACTTTTTATCCGCCAGTTTGGTGTCTAGTAATAGCCTACCTTTCGAAATGAATACTTAAGAGACTATGCCGCATCTCATTGATAATATGTGCGATTCCACAACATCAGATATAATATACTGGTCACAATCATACGGGGCGCGGATCACTCATGAAATACAATGAAAGAGCGATGTTTATCAAAGTAAAATTTCTGTCAGATGAGAACAGATTACATGATCAAATAATAATGCTGAACTTTTGCAATAAAAGTAATAACTCCATTAAGAAAAAATATTGCCACAAGAAATATAATTACAGAACTACAATTGAAAAAAAATCTTGAAGATACAGTAGTTTTTATATAAATTGATTAGCAATACAGTTCACGTCAATGAATGATATGCAGAAAAAAAAGTGATGCACCATATCCATGTATATGAATTTAAGAGTTCACTTTAAATGAAATGTATTTTTCTTCTCTTCCGCTTAAAAACAAACATCCACTTTTGGCCAATATCAATACACGTATCAGCTTGATATGAGAAGGAACCAATAATGGTGGTAACAGGATAAATATAAAAATTGGACAGCTTTTTTTGTGAACTTTCCTGCAGACCATGTTGAGTTAGTTCTTGGTATTAACTTAGACAGAGGCAAAGTCCCAGTATAATTATTTTCCAAAACTATTGCAATGGGTCCAAAGTTGAATACAAAACATAAATCTCCCAGCAACTTTAGTTGTACATCAAATCTTCATTGCACCAAGCTGAAATATAATAAAATTATTGTGTAATGAAATTTTACATGCAAAATTTATGCCCAATCTAAGACATTAAAGTAATAGATGGAGAGTGCACCACTGTGAATACAATATTTAATAAACATATAAATCTTTATTCTAAAAATAAAATATAGATCTGATAATTCAAAATGTTTTGTCTTTTTCCAATAGTTTGGCACCACTTTGCTTGTCTGTAAACGCCACCACTTTTTTTGTCTGTAAATGCTTTTATTAGCTAATGGCACAATCGTCAGTATATCTGGCCTCTCCCACGCAGAGAACCATGTTATTATAAAGGAAAATCGCAGTGGCTAATCGAACTGAGCCGGACCTTCAAAGGAATGGAAAATTATTGAAGGAAAAAAAAAATTAGGCTCAGGCGGCACGGCACGTGCGCCCTCTTGCGGATGAGCAAATTATAAAATTAATACTCATCGATGCGAGAGGCGGCCATCCACCTGGCAAACGAATAATATAAAAATTAATGAGTGAAGGGCCGGCTATCCCAGCGGTGGGTTCCGAAAGAAATTATCTGCTGTACTGAATATTACATACCACTCGCCTTTCTTATCATCTATTTGTGTGAATATTGTTTATAATCGAAAGGAACTATGGTTGTGAAGACGTGAGAACTTATAACTGCAAATCAAAAATTGGATAATGTGGGCGGGCGGCAAACTGAATAATTATAAAATGAATCTAAGGGTGCAATGCCCACCGCTGGGCGTGAATTTGTGGTGGCAAGTGGGGGGCAGGGGAGATAAAAACAATCACACAAATTTGAGCCACAGGATAAATGGACTTATTTTTGTGAAAAGATTTCACACCGCGAGGAACCACTAGTGGGTTCTACTCGGGTTAGGCCAATTGAATTATAATACCAGGCACTCAACAAATTGAACATTCATACTGCCCATCCCAATCATGTCTTAAGACGGTCGGGTACATGCCACAGATGGACCGCGCCACACCGGCGCTGCCCATCGCTGGCACATACCCGGCATTTCCTATTAAATAAATATTGATTGGGGGGCAACTCAATCACACAAGTGGGGAAGAAGAAAGGAAAGATAGAAAAGAAGACAGTGCTGGAAAAGAGGGTGAAGTTAATTAGCCAACACTGTCAGGGAGTCCACACCAGGCCCTCCAGACACGATGGGAACCCGCATAACTACCGAGGGAACCAACCACAAAGGCGTGGAACTCCACCACCTTGCCAGAGGCATGGGTGATGGAGCGACATAACTCTTCGTACTTGGAGTGCTTCCGACGGGCCGCATCATCCATTGCGGTCTCACCGTTGTCGAAGGGGCACACCACATCGATCACAATGACCCGATTCGTTCCCGATTCCTCGAGAAGTCGGGCCGCAGGATCTCAGCTGTTCTACTGGTATGCTCTCGACAAACAACGTCGACATCGCATCTAGAGAACCTGGTTGGGGGCAGATGGGCCAAGATCTTCCTTTGCACCGAATCATGCGGCACATGAGGGAGAGTCTCGATTGCGTAACCGCACTTGCTACAAGTCACGCGCGGTTCCGCATAGCCGGAGAACCGTCTACGAACGGATCGTAGCGGCAGAAGATTCAATCGAGCTTTCAATACCCACGAGATCTCAAACTGAGCGACAGAAACAGAGGTGGAGAGGAAGTGGTTTGAGCATCTGAACCGGAAATGGCAAGAAACTGTCTTTCACTGGTCCCGGAGCCCACCCCACCGCCTCAGCCAGCGGGTATTACTTACATGATGCAACACCCGCGTGAATTTCTTGGTGCTCTCTATCAGGAAATCGTTCGTGGTGACAGTGAAATTCCCCTCGGAGGAGACGGCTCAGCGAAGGCCCATCCGGCTACTCATCGGGCGTAACTGCACCCACAAGTCACCGTATGCGCCAATGCGTCGTCCGTCTGGCTCAGAGGAATTTTCACGATTGAGGAACTCGATTGTCAGGGCCTGCGTCGCCTCCAAAACATGGTAAAACTTCGCCACAACCTCGCTCAGCCGGGCGCGGGCAACCGAACGAATCTTAGAGTCGGGGGAGTTCAAAGATTTGAACGCCTGGGTAACCCGAAAGATGTCCGCTTCGCGGGCAAGATTCGGGACACCCAGACCCCCGACCGCAGCCGTCGAATGGAAAAAGGGCTGACAGGTCCGGTCTGGTAACCTGAATGCGGTTCTCAACAAACTACGGATGCCCGCGTCCAGTCGCTTGGGGTCATGACGACGAAAATACCTAATTCGGAACTGAAAGAAGAGCTTCGGCAAAACGAATCTCTTCAATGCAAGCAACTTCTGGAACGGGCTGAGCTCGGAAGAAAAAAGCCTCCGACAAAATAAAAGGATATGATCAAGAAACTCAGCACGCCCGACGATCCGGTATCCCATGCTCTTGCCCAGATACCTCCAGAAGACATATCGGCCGAGTACTGCGACTTCCTCTCATTTAGTTGGAAAGGTTCACAGTCCACGACCATCGCGCCATCAAGATGCTCCAAGACAAGAACACGGCATTTTGAAGGTTTGAACTCCATTCCGGACCATCGCGCAAACTCAATCGCAAATTGTGAGCTGCGCCTGAAGTTGCGTACAGGACGACGCACACAATGCAGAATCATCTGCATAGCCCTGTCCGCTGACCGACACATCCGGCGCACAACGGAACCGGTAACCGGCATCCGGGAGGCTCTTGACACCGCGGAGGAGGACTTCAATCACCATATTGAACGTGATCGCGGACAACGGGCACCCTTGACAAACTCCTCTGCCCGCAGGAATTGGAGCCGTACAGCCATTCGTGGTACGAATGGTAAAGGAGTTGTTTCGATAGATATCCGAGATCACCTCCAACATGTACTCCGGTGCGCCAAAATGTCCCAGGACTTCGAGAATGGCCCCATGCCTAACCGACCCGAAAGCATTGCGGATGTCAAGTCACGCCACGTATAGGTTACGCTTATGTTTCTTGGCATCCGCAATGATCGAGTCGAGCATGAAGACATCGAAGACGCCTTCGAAAGGAACAAAACCCTTCTGCTCTGGGGAGATTACGCCCCCCCTGGCGTCCCAGCTCTGAAGACGACGAGCGATCACGGCTGCATAGATCTTATACAGCGTGCGGCATATGGCGATGGGTCTCCAATTCCCGACGTCATTCATGTCGCCCTCCGAGTCCTTTAATATAAGGGTTATCCGGGAGGAGGAGGTTATCCAGCGGAGCCGCGATCTCCAGAGGAGAAGAACTCTGGCGATCATCTAATATTGAGCCCTGATTAGTCGATATGGGTAGGGACGGGGGAGTGGATGAACGAAAACAAATTGTATCCACTAGAGGGTCGGGAGTTGGAGATGCCACGGGCTTCGTCTAGACTCCTGTAATATGCGGAGTCGAATCAGAGACCGCAGCTTCGACAGTATCAGGGCTCGTGTGACCTAGCCGGTCGGGAGCTCGGTCAGAAGGACCTGGACTCCCCATCGACTCCTCGACCTTAATTGCTCGCTCAGGCATGCTGGGCGGGGGAACAGCTCTAAAGGAGAGGACATGATCAGGTTCGGGGGTCAGTTTCATCCAGTGCCGTGCGCAACCATGCCAGCAGGGAGGCCTTTTCGGGCTCTATATTGACATAGCGGCTCACGGATCTGCCAGCGCGCTTCTGCGGAAACTCCTTAATTTGAGGTCGGGTCTGACCAAGCCAAGAGGGGGTAAATGGGTAGGGGGGAGGTTTTGTTTTACGGGGGGGGGGGGGAGGTTCCGGTGTCGCCAAGTCCCGGGGCGCATGACGGGGCGAATCGGGTGAAGAAGAAGAGGAAATAGAAAGTGACTATTTTAAGACGCTTTTATTATGAAATTATTCCAATGAAAGTCTTTTTTTTAATATTCGAGTCATTTTTGACATTTATGACACTAATCTTACTTTAAATGTACATACCATGAAATATTCCAGACGAAGAATTTGCAGAAGTTAAATTTGTCACTGGACTTTGTGATAAACCAGATGTTTAAGTTTGATCCGGACCTGGAAAAGTAGAATTAGAAAGTCATGGATCAGAGTCAAGAAATATTTTAACTGACATTTTTATTTGGACCGCGGTTGCGTGATGGAACCGATGATGTCTGCTGCCGATAAAGTACAGTCAAGATTGATAAATCCGAAAGGATGTAAAGAACAATACATATGAGTGCTCTTGGGCAAGGCACTGTAACCCACTGCCCTGCGACGATGCTCAATAACTTCACCAGTTCCTCATTGGTTACACATTAGATGGAATGGAAAGACGAAATATATATCTCGCACCCAGATATAAAATGAAACTACACACTTGCATACTGTGAAGTAAATTTAGTTTTATTTTTTCTGGTATATTTCACATATGTTTGATGTTGGGAAGTTTTAATTTGATTGAGGTAACATCGGAAAAAAAACGACGAACTTGACATTTTAAAATTAAGTTATTCAAGATAACATTTTTTTAAGATACCGTAATCCAAGTTTACAGAAAAAAAACATTTGTTGTTCAAATTCCAGCGACACTGAGCAAGAACCAAAAAGCAGATTGATTTTACAAGTGAGGCACGACGAGATTAGCAAAAAGTTACCAGAGAATATCGGAGATCGCCAAAAAATATTAAAATGGCAACATTCAACTTTGTGGACTTTTTGAACATTTAAACAGCTTACCTCCTGTAAGACTTCTTATAGTTGAATCATCAGAAGATCTTCCAGGTTCTAGTGCGAGGGGTCTCGGTACGGTAGTTGTTCAGCTAAATAAAGAGCAGAAAACTAAGTTCTAACTTGAAATAATGTACATATATCTCACAATATTGATATTAAAGCTTTAATGTTTTTAGAATTAAATATAATTTCGATGCCATTCATCAATAGCTACAAAAAAGAATATATCGTGACAAACTAAAATTTACTGTTACATAATATAAAAAGAACACTTGATTTATATTCACCCAGGTGTGTAGTATAGTGGTTTTGAACTCGGGTGTCAGCCAAATAGAATAATGAATGTTTTGAGAAAGAAAATAATTACTGGTGTGATTCCATCTGAAAAGTTCGGCCAAATTTCTACAATCTCCTTCACTGTATTATTTATACTTATTTGTGGCAGCTTTCCCTTACTTAATTGCGATGAAAATAACCCAGTAGCACATCTCCTTTCGCTGGAAGACACAAACGAGAAAAAAGAGTATCTTGAAGTCTGTTAATATTAGAAAAACAAACCACACATGTTTAACATGTTGTTTCAACAGGGATCTATCAATAAATAAGATATTGACTTAAAACCAGCTATTACGCTTTTAATCCTTTTAGTCACCTCTCACAGCAAGCAGGAAATATGCTAGGGTAATTATAAAGCCTGCATCTACAAGACTAGTTCGCATAATGTACAAGCCTGACTTCCTTATTGAAGGGTACTCAAATGTGGTAATGAAAAAAGTTATTAAAATAGGGCATTTTTTTCCAAAAATTGAGATTTTTGCCAAAGTCATCAATATTCGATATCCTACAAAACTCTGAATAGGAATAGATATTATGCCTTCGAATCAAGTATTCCGAATAATTATGGAAAAGTGAAGTATTCTGAATTGCTCATCTCTACTTCGTGTGCAATTGCTTTTGCAGGTATTTTTTTATTTTACATGGATCTTGGCCGTTTAAATGATACGAGAAATCAGGCTGGCAGAAAGAAGGTCAGCTACTCTGCTACCCAGACACCCAAAGAAAATGGATTCCAACAGAGGAGAACTTGGCAAATTGAAAATATTTCATAAAATTGAACCGGGACTCAAAAACGACTCTTTGGGCATCTGAACCGCAGGAAAAAGGTTCATAATCATCAATATTCCTATGAAATGGAATTGTTAATGGTTTTGAAGCTTTTTGGTCTCCCAAGGAAAATGGAATGTGCGTTTCGTACACACGAAGAAAAACAAAATTAAGCCAGCCTGTTTTATACTTGTCTTGGGCAAATTTTCAATAAAAAAAGATATAATAAATATGCCCACCATAACAGTCTGGTAACTGCCACTATATATATGAAGTTCTGAAAGGCGACCAGAGCTCAGATCCAATGATTTAAACCAGTCAGTTCCCGATGAAGCGTCAGGTCTGACCCTCCAACTTTCCAAACCTGTGAAAGAGAAAATATATCACAAATCCATTTGTTTGTCAATCAGTAAACACGTAACATTCTGAAACCCTGGCGCACTATTGTTCACATGGTGGTTAGGTCTGTATGAATTATTTGATTCAATTCATGACTCGTCAATTTGTGAAATGTTTGATTTGACTTTTCCAGCTTTTGAAACCAATATTCGTTGCACAAAAAATTACAGATTCTCAAATCATAGGATATTTGATGTTGGCCGCCCCAACATGCTCCCACTCACTGCACTCTACTTTACCAGGTTGGTACAGTATGGAATGTTTTCCTCTCGTGGGACAGTTGCAAATTTCACATTTCAAGTAGGTTTTGAATTAGTAGTGGATGTTACCATTAGTTGGTTCTTTTTGGGTGCCGCCTCCTATGATCTAGAAGTGGTAGGTGTTTTACCATCACTCAGGGCAGATACCACTCACTGCACTTTACCGTGGAAGTTCTGTTTTGGATATTTTTCGTTTAGAGTGCAGTTGCTGGTACTAAATCATCCAGTAACTCTTTGATATTGAGTGGCCGGTGGTTGGTGCCTTAGAAAAATTAGCAAATGAGCAATGTTTCGTGGTCTGTTGCTAGAACAGTGCAGTTGCTGGTACTACATCTTTTAGTAGCCATTTGCTATTTATTGCGTGGTCGGTCGTTAGTTGGCATCTTTTAAGCTCTGCTTCTGGCCTTGCTCAGCGTGAATTTCAATAAAAAAGGGTGAATTCATCATTAAAAATTGCTTTTTACCAAATTTGATTTCTGTTGCTTTTTCCAACTCATCAACCCGATCTGGTGTTTTTGATAACATTGACCTGAAAAGAGAAACAACAACAATTAGCAAATTGATAGAAGAGATTTAAAAACCTATTTCATGTGTAAAAGTCCACTTGAAGGATACTAAGATGTCATAGTTTCATAGTCCTCATTTATTAATTTACGTGGCTCTATGAATATTAGTCGTGCGCCACTGCAAAATGCTTCCTCCACAATAATATCCGTACAAAAATTAGTAAAAGTTTAGTTAGAAAGCTTTTAACGTGTGGACGAGAACTTGCAGTCGCCATGATTAAGCGTTTGAGCCATATTCTCTGCTTTCCTCTCCCACAGAATAAAAATGAAATTTCATCCTAATAAAATCATGCACATCTCACCCAAATTTATGATTCGGACATTTTATATGTTTGCACGATTCCAAATGCTCTGATAAATGTCTTTTCAGCATCGTAGGACAAGCCGGGTTGTTTGGACATGATACCGGTGCATATTCACACTCAGATTCGTGCTTCCTGTATATTAAATAAATTTTGAAGTGCAGTATCAAGTACAGTAAAGCTGAAGTTTGTTCCACCCTGGCATCGTTTACACGAAGATTTGCAGATGGAAGTTTCTTAAGGACAGACTGACAGAATGACAGCTACTCTGCTACTCAGACATCCGAAGAAAATGAGTTCGATTAGACGAAATTTTAGCATTAGAAATTTTAGCATATATCTGTGACATATCTGTGACACATATCTGTGAAGACTCAATAAATGTCTCTTTTAGAGAGCCTGGTAGCAGCAAAACTGTAAAAAATTGGTTTGAAATCATCAATTCTGCTATGATATTGCAGTGTTGATGGTTCTGAAGATATTTTTGGCACCGGAAGAAAATGAAATTGGAACACCTGAAGAAAACCAAGATTCTGCCGCCCTGCAATGGATCATTCCTTGTAATGCGATCAGAGAATTTCCCAAAAAGATGCTACTGACCACGGACGCAGCATGAATTAGCATTCGGTTTTAGCTTTTTTTTTTGCCAAGCATGCGTCAGTCAGCAATGGACCATTTCATGCAATGAAATATATGTCAGTGACTATTGCTTAGGTTCAATGTCAAATAGGTTTAGATCCCTGCTATTTGGATTAAGAAAAATTTATTTTTAATAAGAAAAGACCTGGTTAGAAGCTTTGGTCAGTATATCAGCCACTCTACTACACAGAAAGCAAAAGAAAGGTTTCCATCAGTTATATGTTTACAAAGGATATAATATTTCCTAGAGTTGTAGATGCTGTTAAAATTACTCTGTGCGCCGTAAGTGGTGATCAAAAGGAAACAAATAAGCGGTAGATGTTTTTACCATCGTACAGGGCAGATACCACTCACTGCACTTTTTAGAGCTGTTGAATTTGACATGGTTTTGCTGCAAAATGTAAGTAATATTATTCAATGTTTTTTTATCAAGAACTTATCGCTCTCCCAAAATGTTGAAACATTTTTAAATTTAATTAAAGATGAGACTCTATACCACACATTTTAAAATAATTATTGCATGTCAAATGTCTCATCTATACCTTCTCTCTCCAAATCTGATTGTAAAGGGACATCCGTTTTGATCGATTTCGAATTCACCAAAAGTATCTGCAGTCGGTTTCAATCCATAACGACAATGTATAAACAGGGAATTCACTTGTTCAGAGACTGCAAGGTTGTCCAAGATCTAAATAGATAAAAGATTGTAATAAAAGCAAATAAGGACGATCAAAACAGAACTGGCACAAAGACAGCTACTCAGATACCTGAAGTAAATAGGACAAATGAACAATAATTCCTGATATATCTCTAGCTAGATGATGAAATATGCCTCTATTTGAGTGCCCGGTAGCAACAAAATTGTATAAAAAGATTCAAAATCAATCAACACTGCTATGAAATAACACTATTTCAGGCATTTATAAAAGTTCCATATACCTGAAGGAAATCAAGATAATGATGACACATTATTTAGCCTGGAGTGTTATTACATAACAAAGCAATAATATATTGTGATTTATTACATCACAATCATAATGTAATGACTAATTTATGTGCGTCGTATGAAGCAACCAAAAGGAAGAAAAGACGTAGTAGATGGTTTTTAAATATAACTATTTTTGGATTGAACTAGATGGGCATTATGAGAAAGAAATTCTACAATCAATTTCATTATTATCCTGCGGGAGAGGAAAGCTGATATTCTGATAATAGAGCTTAATCATATGACAAACCTCGACCCCTCGTGCAGATACCAGTTCCGTATTAGGGAAGAATTTTTGGCTTATATTTCTCATTTTACCTGTACATGGACCTGGTTAATGGAGGAAGCCATATGCAGTGCATACAAAACCACCCTTCACCAACTGAGCGTCAGCAGACCTCTCATATTGAGCTAATCAGGCACCCTTTTCATTTTGATTGTCTGGTAGTAACCAAACTGTATAAAGAAGTACAAAATCATCAATAACTGTCTGTAGAAAATTACGGTACACGAAAGTTACGGACAGCTGAAGAAAACCCAGATTCTGCCTCCCTGTCACCAGGTTTATCAGTTTATTATTCATAGCAGTATTGATGGTTCTGAACTATTTCCTACAATTTAGTTGCTACTAAATACACAAAAATAGGTGTTCAGTATTTTCTTCCCAAGAAATTAATCTGAAGTGAAATGTTATTTATTTGGTAATTTTTCTTCTGATGCCAGCATTTCTTTCGGGTGTCTGAGTAGCAGAGTACCTGGCATTTTGTCAGTCTTTGCCTTTGAGCATAAATGAATAAAAAAACTTTTGGAAATTCCACCAGGTATTAAAGCTGTCTGTGTTGTGGCCTTTTAAAATGAATCATTTCTAAAAACAGTACAAGGTGGTATTCAAGCATGCCAGCTTTATTGAATTAGGGTAAATCCGATTCTTGGAGAAAAGGTCGTTTGCAGCAACCTCGATTCATGTCAAAAATTAGCATTAAAGTTTATTTGTTCAGTCACGCATGGGTCAAAGGTTGAAAAAGATGTTTTGGTGAAACTCATCTGTGACTCATGCTCGACAAAATTGAATTTCTAATGAGAATAAGATGGGAGAAAACCACCCGAACTGTGGTGAATGTCTGCGGCAAAAAATCAATACCATAAATCGATTAAAACGGCTGAAAGACAAAAACAACTTTGCTGCAGAATTTGCAAACATGAAAAATAGTTCCATTCATAATTAGATCCTGGATGTCTTAAAAATTTAGTTTTTTTTGAAATTCATTTAAAATTCTTATAAAGATAAGAATGTTGAATGAATACAACAGCATATTCCAAATTAACATTTTTTGAGGCTGTTTTGTCGATGATGTACTCCCAGACTCCCAGGTTCATTATAGAAGGCAGCCCATGCTTGCTCAGAGCCATAAACTCAAAAATTTATCGTAATAATACAGAAAAACTTTCGCAATATTTTATTAATGTCAGACTTCATTTTATTCAAATTCGATTGTGTTTATTCAAATTTGACAGAAGCAGCAAATATAAAGAACCATCTAACATCTACTTTAGTGGCAAAATAAAATACCAGTAACTGCACTCAACTCCTGAGAGGACAGAATCACCATATTAAGTGTAGTGAATAGTATCTGCCCTTGGGGGTTATGGTAACAATAAACTGTGGGGCACGGTGGCGTAATGAAACCGACAATAGCTGCCGAACGTAACATCTAACGAATGACACGGGTTTGAACCCCAACAAAATACGTTCAAGATCGACGAACGAAAAAGGTTCAATGAGCAATACATGTCGGGTGTCCATGGGCAAGGCACTGTAACCAACAGCCTCGGGACTGTGCTCGATAACCCCACCGGTTCCTCATATGTTCCACACAGGATGGAATGGCAGGATGCAAGCAAAAACTTGTAACCAGATAATTGTGAACATTGTTAATTGCATAACGTGAAATAGAGTTCATTTCATTTCAAATCCATCCACCACTTAGCAGTGTAGCAGAGTTGCTGACATTCGTATGACGAATGTCACTTTTAGCAAAAAACTTGCAGTACCAGGTATTTGTTGTATTTTTTCCAACCTTAAAATACATTTCATTTAAAAATAAGACTTCACCAACATCGATAATAAACAATAACTTACCGGTGTCATACACTTGCCATCAACAGGACATTGTTCAACAGTCATTGTGCATGATTTACAGAAAGAATGTCCGCATGACATGATCACAGGAACTTTATAAACACGATTGCATATTTTACAAAGAAGTTGAGTTGGAGGGGGTTCCGCGAACACAAGAGGGATCTGATAATGAGAAAAAGAGTAATTAATTTTAAAAATTCGGCATAGCGGGGAACGGCATGTGCTGAATCAATGAAAAGTGTTGGATCAGCGAATGTACAAGACTTGCTTATGTCTGTCTATTAGCACCAGTAATTGATAACACGGTATTTATTTGGCACAAAAAACGTTTTCGGGCGATGCGAGATTATTATGGAAGATATGAAACAAATATTGAATGCGCTCATGGTTAAACGCCAGTGAAATTGTATCTTCATATGTAAAAACATATCTCTACCATGCATGATCCACAGATGGAACGCCATGATTCTGGTAGTTGTTCTAAAACAAAACTATCTGTCCCAAGAAACGTTTCTTGTAGATACAACAAGCAAATGGGACGGATTGGCTTGTCAATTATATATATTATGCCAGGTACAGTTGTGATAGCAAACGGGGGATTATGACGGTAGGAGAGAGGTATGCTGGAATGAAGGATACTGGATGATATCTGACCGGCGGAATGTAAGCTCTGGTAGCAACAAAACTGAAGAAAATATTCAAAATTATCAATATTGCTTTGAATTAGCAATGTTGATAGTTTTAAAGCCTTTTTGTCGATCCGAAGACAGAAAACCAAGATTCTGCCACCCTGGCTGATATATTAATCACGATTTCTTACTAGGGATGGGCATTTTATATTAGCTTAGCAGAGGTTAGACTGACAGAATGAGCCAATGTCAATATTTCATCAGAAATCTCTTGCTAGAAGATTGGACCAAAATGTATAAAAGGTTCAAAATAATCAATACTGCAACGAAAGATTTTTGTCCACCCGAAGAAAATGATAATTGTTTAAGCAAAATGACAAGAAAATATCAGACAGTCGCAGGAAACAAGATTACGCTAGCCTGGACCATTCAACTTTAAATCTTACCTCTTCATCAGAAGATGGCGATCGATATGAAGTGCCAGACAAAGTAGACGTTGAAGAAAGAGCCGAGCCAGTACGAGAGGGTCTTGAGAATGCTGACTCGCTGTGATGACTACGAGTTAAACTACCGTGATGGCTTACACTTCGATGCTAGAAAATAAATATTGGGACAATTAGTTTCTTTTAATAATGTAAATATGCAATGGAATATCTAGAGATGTTTAACATAAATATGCAATGGTATATCTGGAGATATTTAGATGCACACTTTTATCTGGTCACAACCAAATTGTAAAAAAAGGGCCAAAAGCATTATCACTGCTATTTCATCAATACTGCTACTATGTTATCTATGACCTACATCTTCAACATCGTTCTGAGATCTGTGGCTTGACATTGATGCTGTCCTCTTATGCTGATATTGTACTTTGTTTCCTTCATCTGAAACGGGAATTAAAGAATATAGGCTCAGGCTTGGAGCAGACTGGTACAATGTCAGCTACTCTGCTACTCAAAAGTCCAGAGAAAATTTACGAACTGGGCACTATTTGATGGTAAATCATTTGCTAGGAGATAGAAAAGCCTTTTTTGAGTATCTGGTAGCTACCGAGCCAGAAAAGGGCTCAAAACCATCTAAAAGGAATAAATTCAAAGTTTGAGGAAAAAAGTTCTGGCGTAAAACTGTTTGTGACACTGTGAAACTTCCACAGCAAATGGATGAAAAATGGCAGCCAAATTGTCAGTTGGTTGAAGATTTTTTGGAGGAACTAGGGCAGAAAGCTTCCTTGAACGAAGTCTAGTAGAACTGCCACAGATTCACATATAATAGTAGAATTATGATTTAGAATATACATTTCTAGATTAATAAATAGTCATTTCAACTGAAAAATGACAGAAACCCAATTTTTTAATCTTCAAATTACTGCATAAAACAAAGAAGGACACATACTCCAGATATTGGCCATTTCTGCATGTAATGTAATATTATGCTTTAGAATAGTCCTAACATATTCCCAACATGTGGTAAAAGGAAGCAAAGAAGTAGTGGTAGATGGTTTCACCATCACCCAAGGGTCAGATATCACTCACTGCCCTTTTCCATGGCGGTTTAGTTCAGTTTGCAGTTCTGGTGCAGATGCTGGAACTACAAGTACCTCTTTGCTATTAAGCAATCGAAAGTTGGTTCTTTTAGGCACTGGTTTCCGCCTTGCTCAGAAAGTATTTCAATGAATAATAGCTCTCTGCCAAGCATAAACTCTTGAGCTCTACAAAGCCGTCAAACAATGCATTACTACGCAATTTTTTGCTGATTTCATCTCACACAAATAACACTTGCTGAGGATTTCCCTAGATGAATGCGAGAAATATTGTGCAATTTTGCTATTTGAGCAAAAAAAGTGTCATTTTAAACAAATTGCAGGTGCCCATAAGTGTATTTGCTGGGCCGATATTAATAACCACTCGATCTGCCGATATATCGATAAACAGCAAAATTAGGCCAATATGTGCTGGACAACAAAAAAATTAGCAAGCAGAAGAAGAAATATGCGAACTTCAAAACATTGCTGACTAGTGACTAACAATAAAAACAACAGAGCATTCATCAGACTAAAGCAAAAGAAAACCTAGCAGAACCTTGTTTACTTTGAGTTTCTTTTGGAATTTTTGTAGAGTTCGCTTGTTACTAGACACTACTAAGCGTTTTAGTTCTTTTTTCATCGTCTGAGTAGCAAAGTAGCTGACATTCGGCCAGTCTGCATCGGACTAACAAAATCCAAGAAATTATAACCCTTTATTGACAAACAATAAAGTCAATTTTACCTGTAGTTATTGTTGTAACTGCTGAATATGCTGGTCCAAATGTGGTTTCAATTTTTGGCTGAAAAATGAGAAAATGATTTAAGATCACAAACATCGAGACACTAAAAGGCATCAAAATTTAATTAAATCTTGTTATAACAATATATTTTATGCAACTGCTTTCTGTGGTTTTTTGGGTTGTTCCTGATAGTGGTAGATAGCTTCAGTATCTCTCAGAGCAGAAATCATTCACTGCACTTTATTATAGTGGTTTAGTCATGTATAGGATGTTTTCCACGTTTAAGCAGTTAAAAGTGCAGTTGCTGGTGCTACGTGTGAAACTAGCCCTTTGTCATATGTGGCTGTTAGTTGCTTCCTTTTAGGCGGTGTTTTCAGTCTTTATGGAGCAAATTTAAATAAATAAAGTCTCTGGAACTTATCAGAAAAAAATATAATTAATTCCCACTGAGCACTTTTGTATTGTGAAATTGGGACAAAGCCCTAATTTCCTTGGTGTCTAAAACTTTGTCATTTTTGGTATGTATTCATTATCTAGGTTTATTTTCTCCAGATTTGAAATTTTCGGTCCAACAATATTTTTGCCACAAATCCGAATATCATTAAAAAAAACTTGGGGAGTATTTACGTCGTAACGAGAGTTTCAATGTTCTTTCCTGGCTTAGGATATGTCATTTCCAACATGGAGATATTAGATAATATCCAGACATATTCTGGAACTAAACTTCGTGAGGGCTCTATTTTCCTCCGGTGTCTGAAGGTGAAGGTTTCAATGCGACATGCATCGTTCAAGCTTTCAAGGACAATATTTAAAACCAATTTTATTAAACATATTATATGCACACCTTAGCTTGATCTTCATTTTTTCTGACAGTGATAGCGGGTCGACTAGGTCCAAGAATAAATCCCCCATCGACTCGTGTAATTGATGATTTTGAGTGCCGTCTTACAATCGAGGGACTTGACCTTTGCAGTCTTATATCCGTGAGCATATCCGTGGGATGAGGATTCTGCGGTGTAGGAGTCTGGTTCTGCTCCCTTGGGGCTGGAATTGGGAGACCACCAACAAGTGTACGACGAGACATGATGGCAGGCTGTGCTGTACAGTGTAACAGTTGATGCAATTCTTTATACAGAGTAATCCAATCCCTCAAACTAGAAAGTGAAATTCATGGACGAACTAAACAGCTAAATCCATTGAAAAGTTGAGCTGCAGGCAAGCTAAAGAATAGTGTCACAATAACCTATTGATATTTTTGCAGGTTTATCCTTCAGCTGGAAGGAAAATAGTATCTATTACTCTGTTAAAGATTAAACTGAAGTAGGTCAACAGTGTAAAGGGGATTCCCAACCAATTCTATGAAAACCGAAAACTATGGATGATCTGCATTTTCCACAGTTGTAATAATAACAGCATTTGTACTCAATACACTGTCTCTGCCAAGAAAAGTTTCCAGATTCTGATTCAGGATTTATGAGAGTAGATCTCCCAGCCTCCTGCGACAAGAATCTATTCAGTATTATAGCCCTACTGTCTTCACTTGCATTGGCGATTGAACCGGCAGAGGACAGTATTTGCAAAGAGGGGATCATGTATAAAGTACATCGAATATTTTGTAATTTCAATCATAACTTGTGTTAAATTAAATTTTCATGCGCAGCACTTTCATATGATTTCCCCATTTTCAGGTTTTGGTTCTAAAAATGTGAATTTTGCAAAAAATAAAATAAGGCTGGGCTTCTAGTGTAAAACTGGGAACTTTTTTTGGATGCAATTGGGAATTTTTTTGATTTGAAACATGCAAAAGAGAGAATTATTTAATTCATCAATCAGAAAACAAATAGGTAATTTACAGAAGTAAAAAATGGTTGCTTTGATCAAGTCGTTAAATTCACCAAAAATAAAAGCCTTTGGGGAACTGCTTAATATCAGCTAAACACAGAACATGTTGGAAATATGTTAGGACTATTCTAAAGCATATTATTACATTACATACAGAAATGGTCAATATCAAGTACAGCTAAAAGTAAATATCCACGAGGTCAATCATGGCCGAAATCAAGTAGAGCCCTCGGAAAACGTTTTTCCTGTGCGGTCATTTTTCTTAAATACAGATCTAAGTACCCATACCCAGTACGGTACCGTAGCCCTCAAATTATCAGAACTTGGCGTCATCAAAAAGTATGATGACCATTTGATTTGATAACTAGCGGAATATATTTCGCTAGAGAGTTCGTAATGGCGCTAGAATACGAAACACGAACCACCAACACAGGATGGAGGTTGACTGACAGAAGATAGAGATCAGCAGAGGAAAAGAACAAACAGAAAACGTTGTTTTGGCGTAAGGTTCGATCGAGCGTAACAATACGTCACACACAAACGTCATTGTCTCACGAAAACGTGCGTGCGTCGCCAATGCGTCACTTAACTTTGAATCTGCCTTGGGCAGAATGCCAAAACGAGTCAGATTAACTACCCAAAAAGTAGCAGCTAGTATGCTTCTCATTTCAACATCAACACAACACTCTTTTCCAGCCAGTAGCGGCGGAACATGTCTATATTTTCGAATAATTGTTTACATTATAACATACAACACGATTACGCCCAGAAAAGTAATATTTGTACATCTAGCATTTCAGTGTTAAACCCTAGATACAACCCACAATATAAAATGTACAACGGAATTCATTAGGCCAATACATTGTTTTAACATAAATATAATCCAAACTGCGACCCCGAAATGGGTTAGATTAAGAATCGATCCGGCTATCACCGTAGACACCATGGACATGAACCAAACACGATTCCCGCCCACCCAATAGTTCTATTTCTGAAAATAATTATAGAATACGGGAAGATAAAACAAATTCAATAACATATTGGACAATAGCTGGGTTTGTTAAATAAATTGTAAAGCCTAAATTGAATATTTAGTTCACGACATTTGCTAAAGGAAATCTACGCTGGTGATCGTATTAGTACATGGCAGAATAAAGTGGGCTACCGTTTCTCCGGTTCTGGAATCGCGGAACAGTCAGTCCATTGTCACAACAATTAACTTTATTAAGATGGCGGCAGTGACCAGTTTTGAGTCTGAAAAGAGATATTTCAGATTTCCTTGGGAAGCTTTTCACAGATGGACTAGACAATATCGATGGATGGAACATTTAAAAATTAAGGGCGATTCCGACTCTTCCGCAGAACATAAGTTCAGTTGGTATTATTAGTATCAGTCATTTATTTCCGTTGGTAAGACTTTGGTAAGACTCAGTGCATTAATTGTTTATAATTGGTGATATGTAATAATCAGCATTCCAAGCCGTTCTATAGCTGGGCATGGGTAGAAAGCATTTGCAATATCATTAGCCAAATGAGCATATATACATGTGTAATGGAATTTATTTCGTTTTTCTCACCCAAAAGAACAAATACATGAGACTAGAAAAGGGACGAAAAAACCCGGAAAAAAGTTACGATGCGCTGGTGATACTCGACTACCTACTCACAACAAAACAATCACTCAAAATAAAAACAAAAATAATTACAAGACGGATTACAGTCGGACGGTTCTGACAATGTTATCATGGTTTAAAGTTAGACCTCATGCTTAGTAAAACAACACATGTGCTTCGGTCAGCGCTTCACAATTACTCTGTTTGGTAACATTCCGAGTTATCAGACACACAGAAATATCTGACATCGGTTCTAAAAATTCAAAATTTCCATCTGCATTGTCCTCCAGTCAAGTATGTTGCACATTTTCCTCAACATCTAAAATCCGACAACGGGATCGTAGCAGGATGATTTATCCCGATATTTAAACTAGTTAGAAAGACTGATAATATTACAATCGGCTTCCTCCCCACGAAAAGTATTGAAATTTATTTTCAGCCATAGCAGATACAACTCACTGCATCATATAATAGCCAGTCAGTTTTGTGAATTTGTTAAGGATAAGATCCATAATTTTTATGAATAATCATATATGAAACACATAACCATATGCATACAAGCTCAGTTGATGGATATTGTGGTCGCACTCGATCTGGGAAAAATGATGGTGATGACCTAAGATATGCCCTATGATCGCATTAACGAGCGGTTCTTGAACGCAGATTTCGAAGTGTAGTCAATCGTATACTTGCTGTCCACGAACAGTCCGCTCCCAGATTTGGATTCAGCACGAAATTCGTTTTTCAGTATCGGATCTGGATTTAGAAATTCTCGACTCCTTTAGTCCTTGAAAGAAATACGTAGTCGTAGCAACATCGAAAGTCGACGATTGGTTTGAAAAATTCAATTTTCCGCCAGCTCTGAGCTTAGCAGTGTAGTTTTATGGTGCGTACCGTATCCCGTGAGCTTGAGTGAGCAATTATTTATTTATGATATGAAATGTACTGTGTTCCATTTCCTCTGGATGCCAGAGACAGCCAGTGTATACAGAACTATTCAAATTTTGAAATTGGAAAAGGATAATTTGACAATTAAAATCAATACGTATCATAAATCCTGATTGGCACTAAGTTTGATTTAGATTTGGCAAAATAAGCTTGAGCGAGTTATTCACAATTGGAGTTCTTGAAAGGAATTTGGGTGACAGGACACAAGTGACAGTGATAACTCAGAACTGGTCTATATTCAGTATTGGCAGCACCGAATAATATGGGTTTAACTTTACCTGTTAACAGTTGTTTGATTGTGTCACTGTGTATTTAGGGTAAGTTAGCACAAGAATGTGTATTGAACTTTATTTAGGATTTTCCTGTTTTCCTCGTGTGTAACGTTACTTTTATATTTATTTGTTTTATCGAGGAAACGAAATAAACTTCTACTACTACAGTCGCAGCATGGCACCAGAACAGTATGATATATGTTTTACTGTTCGGGTGGATCAATTTGTACTGGTACCGGTACTACTTGCTGTTGTTAACAGTAGGATAGGATTTCATTTTCATCCTGCGGTGAAGAAATCCAAAAATACGACTTAACGATAGGAGTGTCCAGAATCAAATATGTTTGGGTTTCAGAATCGAATCAAATATTCGAATCAAAAGTCATATAATAAACAATCTGAGTAAGAAATCTTTTCAAAACTTACAATTTTTAATTTGAAAAAAGTCAAACTTATCATTTTGTTGATTTCGAATTACAGAAATCAAATCAAATAATTTTATGATTCAAATATTCTGAATTGAATATTTTGGAAAGCCCAACTTATCTTGCATCGCACTTTGCATTTGAGGTCAAAGGCCTGTCTCATAATCATAATGTGTTTCGTATCATTGTATACTGATGATGTATTTTTTTTGAGACGAATAAACATACATACATTAAAGCAGAACGCCATGGACCGGTTTAACGCATAGGTTCATGGAGAAGGAATGTTCTAGTATTTAATTAGGTAATAGGACATTGATACTAGGTCCGACATAAATACTTGGCCATATCCCAATGGACTCTATCCATCCCAATCAGTAACATCGCTAGAGTTAGAGTCGTGAACCACGACCTTTCATGCAGATACCAATTCTAAGTTCCAAGTCGGGGATGAGATTTTTGCATAACCTGTGAATTAGTACCTTACAATCAGCAGCTTAGTTCGTACTCCTATCTTTGGTGGGTGAAGTCATAATCTGATGAAACTGAGTGCTTAAGGGTCATTCCATGCCAACTGAACTGCCCAGGGTTGATTTTCCTATACTGTATATACCCTGACTTTAGATGGACCAACCATACCCCCAAACCCCAACTGTTTGTTTTTTATGACGGTTTCGTAAATGCCACATGATTAAAAAAAGGCCCGAATTTCCCAACATCGGATTTTGAGCCTCATTCAAGCGCAAAAAAACATGCTAACTGGGTTTATGTAATACCGAAACGGACAGGAACGGGTCGAAACGAAGAAGAACAGACCCAAACAGGGCTTGTTTTCTAAAGAAACGGATTCTCTTGGATGTCTGAAAGTGCATGTATAGTCATTATGGTACATTTAACTCTGGCATAAAGAGTGATCCACATAAGAGGTCACACTATATAGGCACTTCATTAGGGCTACTACCGGCAGACTAGATGATCAAAGACGAGTTTGAATGCGATACTTTCATCCAGTAGAATAGAAATCGAAAAATTATAATAGGATGGCACTATTCCACCAAAAATAATGGGATTAGGCAATTTCTAAATCTATTGTGCTAAATAACTGTGCCATCTAGCTCACAATACCTAATCAGGGTAGCGTCACTGCACATATTGCCTTATCGTATGTCACAATATACATCACAAAATCTTATAATTGCTTTATCTAAATGTGCCGAAAGGGCTCATAAGTCATCTTAGATATCCCATTGGGTCAGCTTGTGTATAAAACAAGCCCCGTTTCGGCCCGTTTCCGTAATCACAAGAGCCGCAAGCTAGCTTAGGATGCATATTTTACATTGAGGGACAAAATTCATATTTCTTATTCTTTGTATGTGGGTACTTGATAGCCCTATCCATATTCATTATATTAAATGATGGAAAGAGTATTTTTTTAGTATGTTTGAGAAATGTGATCTCAAAGTTGGTCTTATTCAGCCAAGTGTTTGTGTTCATCAGTCTATTATTACATTACATGGCCTGTAAAGCTCTTAAGTACTATTTGATAAAGAATTAACTGATCAGAAGATCCTTGAACAGTTGAGATTCAACATTCAAACTCATAATATTGCATTACTCTCATTGCCATGTTACTATCATCTTTGAAAACCACTTTTATACATGTTTGGCCATGAATGGTCATTACTGAATACTTCAACATTCCCAAAACATTCAATTTAGAATCTAACTTATGGAATAAATTAAAAGTTCAGCTATGTTGTTTTTGCTTTATAAATATATTCTTGAAAAACTTGTGAGAAAAATTGGTAATGATTTTATTTAAAGATATTTAAAGTGGAATTGATATTATCATATTGAAAACTTGCGTGCCTTCGGGTACATACGGGTATGAATTATTGGACTGTATTTTTTTTATTTTTTGTTTTTGTCTATGCAATTGTTTTTGTTCTAATTATCTTAATTTATCTTGAATATATCTACTTGGCAAAAATGAAAAAAGCTGAGAATTGTGCTTAGAACTTGATGATTGTTTATGTTGCTTTAGTTTTCAAATATTTCCATGAAGAAGAGAGGATAGATGAGAAAGTAAAAAATTGAGGAATTGGCACCAGATAACAAATTAAAGAAAATATCGTAGTTTGTCTTGTGAAGATATGCAACGTTTTCCCGAATGGGATGAAAAGTAAAACTGGCAGAATATACTCATCCTAACCAGAAGCCACCAATTGGGGATGGGCATTTTTATAGGACAGGGTAGAATTTTATTTTTATCCTGTGGTAGAGGAAAGTCGAGAAACAGGCTTAACCATTTGGTGAACCATGACCTCTCGATATCAGATACCAGTTCCAAATCAGGAGTGGAGGTTTTATTTGAATGACCATATCTTCTAATTTTTTTCTATGGACCTGGTTGGTTGGGGAAGCCGTAGGTAGGTGAATCACTGTGTGAATCATCCCCCAATGCGATTCAAACCCAGGATGTCAGTGATGCGTAGCTCAAAGCATATTGCCAACGCTTTACCGATTATCAGGTTGATTCGGAATAGTAAATTGTTCGAATCCAGGACTCCAGATTGATTAAAAAATTTAATATATCAACATCTAACATCAACTAAATTCGAATTTTTGATCTACTGCTTTCCTTGCTATGTTCAACACTTCCGTGGCCAACTAGATACTTTAACCCTCCATTGTACATTTTAATAAAATATTTGACTGTACTATCATGAATTTGAATATGGAATTTGATATCCTGGATTCGATTTAGGTATTCCGAAATAATTCTTGCCCGGTGAAGTATTTTGAATCGCCCATCACTATTGCCAATGCTGCGATCGTATCTTGGGTTAGGATGCACTTTGTATTAATTGGGAATATGGTACTGAACTTCATGAGACAAAGAGAGGATATCATGTTTTTGTGCATTCAATTAATTTGGGTATACCCTGATATAAGCTCGCAGAACGATGGGTTTCGGGCATAATTTTTGTAGGAATTTTTTTACAAGTATATTCAAAATTTTGGCCGTTTAGTAAAAATTAAAATTATTCTACAGTTTGTAAAATAGAATCGGTTTGAGAAAGATTCGATTCAAAGTGATATGATTCAATTCAAAATTAAATGTGCCCGAAAGTGGAAACTGGGGCTTCGATTTTGGCCACCCCTAGTGGAAACTCTAGCTATGTTATTGATTGGGATGGATAGAGTCCATTGGGACATGGCGAAGTATTTATGTCGGACCTAGTATCAATGTCCTATTACCTAATTAAATACTAGAACATTCCTTCTCCATGAACCTATGGGTTAAACCGGTTCATGGCGTTCTGCTTTAATGTATGTATGTTTATTCATCTCAAAATAAATACATCATCAGTATACAATGATACGAAACACATTATGAATATAAGACAGGCCTTTGACCTTTTGGCCTCGAATACAAAGTGCGACGCATGATTGAAATGAAAATTAGGAGAAAAAGAATAAAAAAAGTAATTTTTCTCCATTGACTTTGAGCAATTATCGATTGCTGTTTTCAGCAGCCACTGTAGTTTGTTAATATTGAGATACATTACTGACCCGATTTTGTGAAAAACGTCAGTTGTGTGTGTTTACTTACCACTGTCGTCCTGGCAAAATTCTGGCAGAATGAAAACACATTTCAGTGTTTCCATTTTAAAATTGTTGACGCAGTATATTTAATTAACTTATACCGAAGTGACACATATTTCAAATGTATTCCTGTTAGAGGGGTCCATAATCAACATTTTGGATACAAACGCTTCTAAAGATTCGAAATACCAGATTCCAAATTTCGTACTTTAGTTTTTGAAAATTTCCCGAAAAAGATGTAACCACTGCATGCAAATCAGATTTCAAAAGTGTTCCGGCCAAGAGCACCCATATATCAATATGTGTATAGAAAGGAAATGTAAATTAGTAATTAATAAAATAAAAAAATTGGAAAAAAAGTTTCTAAAGATTCAAAATCTCATATTTAGAAAACGAACTTTCAAGTTGGGAGAATGTGCCACGGGCATAGTTGCTGCTCCAAATAGGATTTTAACAGTGTTTCGGTCAGGATGGTCCATATATCAATATGTGTATGGAAAGAAAATGTAATTAGAATTGAAAATTTTTGTAGGAGTGGCTTAAAAAAGCTGATCTGTCCAATTATATCCATCATAGGCTACTTTGAAAGTACTCGTGTCAAATAATACGAAAGATGTATTTTTTTATCATTTGATGAATTTTGGGAAAATTGGCGAAAATGCTGGAAATATCCCAAAATTCCAAAAAGTGAACTGAATTTATTTTTATTGAAAAGTTAAGGCTTGTAATATATCAAATGATTAGGCTTTTATTACAGAATCAGTTTTGACAGCATAATATTTATCATTCACTATTTATTTAATCATTTGACGTTGATTTTTTTGCCGAATTGTGAAAAAAGTAAAAACATTTTGGACCCTTGTCAGACAGGTTTACACAGCGATATGATGTATTTTGAGATGGCACTATAGCACCATCAATCCTCCGAATTTGATGGAGCTTACCCCAATAAATTTCGTGACATATGCGTTTCATATTCGAGAAATGTTAGCAAATTGAAGTTCATTTTATAGCGAGGAACTTTGTGGGAAAAATGAAAATATTAGTAAAACTTGCCACATTTGACTAAAAAAGAATAATTTTTACTAAATTGCTCATATAGCTCACTGTTTTGTTGATGTTACCACCCTCCACTGTTTTTGCAAAGATTTTTACTATTTTTACCACTGGGTGTCGCTCATCATTCAAACAGATTTACTATTTTTAGACGAGTTCAGCTCTAGAACAAAATGACATAGAATGTTCAAATTTCGCATGCTTGAAGATTACTACAATGTTTGCGAAAATTTCAGGTTAACACGATGATGATACCTACTTAGCATGTCTTAGTGGCAGATGAATGTTTCGATTGTACAGAAATTTTTAATTTTCGAAATTTTACGTTGCCAAACATTTTGATTTTGTTAGATTCCAAATTACATTTCATCTCCAAATACATAGTGATATATGAGCCCTCCTGGTTGGACCACTTGAAAAATCTGATTTGAAATTTGACATATTTGCTATTTTATCGCATTTTTTCTAGCTTTAAAAACTTTTGTTCCCAAAGAAATTTAATTTAGTAAGATTCTAAATCATGTTTGCTTTATATACACATATTGATATATGGGCCCTCCTGATTGCAATTGTAAAATCTGATTTGAGATCCACAATTATGCCTTCTTGGCGTGGGCACGATGGCCTAGTGGTTAAGCATGTTGGCATTGCAGGTTCAAGATCTCGGGTTCGAGTCCCGGCGAGTCCAGCTTGCCAATCCACGCCCACCCCCCAACCCAGGGTGTAATAGCTTGGGTAGGCTAAGCCAGACAGGAAAAGATCATATCTTTCCAGCAATTGTAACGCTGTCTATCTCTAAATGACCGCTGTTACAGGGCCTTGGTCAGGGTGATCCGCTATAAGAAGTGACCTTGAAAAAAAAAACGATTTCCAAAATTCGACGACAAATAAAAATTTTCGAATCTGAGATTTCGAATCTTTAGAAACTTTTGTTCCCAAAAACTATGATTTTGTTAGGTTCTCCATCTATTGATGTATGGGCCCCTCTTGAAAGAGAACTTGTAAAAAACCTTGACCTTGTGAGGCTGGTCGGCTTTAAAACAGTCTATAGCAAGTGTCTGTTTGAAGTCACAAGATTAAGAGTCACAATGACTGTGGGCCGCCGTGGCATGATGTAACCGACAATAGCTGCCGAACGTAATGTCTAACAAATGACGCGAGTTCGGACCCCAAAGAAATATGTTCAAGACCGACGAACAGAAACGGCTTTAATGAGCAATACACGTGGTTGCCCCTGGGCAAGGCACTGTAATCCATAACCTTGGGACTATGCCCGATAACCTTAGCGGTTTGTTCCACACGAGATGGAATGTCAAGAGACAAGAAAAATCTCATAACCAGATATAATTGTAAAAACATCGTTAATTGCTTACTGCGAAATAAAGTTCATTTCATGACTTCTCAGAAAATGTGTGGTCCAAAATTTGTGACAGAGGGAAAAATGAAAGTTTACCGGAATTTTTCCAAGTTCGATGATGCTGTTTTTTAAACTGTGGAAATTAGAGATGGGCCTATGTATCGGTATCGGCAAGTATCTGTGATTTTTGATTTTTTTGGGTTTCTGCTTTATAGGCATTTGAACACGATTAATGCAAAGCAATGCAGGCTTGTATTGCCATTTTTATTTTATTGCTCGAAACGTAATGCAACAAATCGGTGAGACAACTTCACGTGTATAGTGGTCTTTAGGTGTCACTTTAGTTGTGTACGAACATTTGGTCTCAACCAATGGGCCCATGTATGCTTGAACGCAGCAAAAATTCAGTATATCCATAAAAGTTCAAATGGATGCAGGAATTCAAGGGTGCAAACGTACGTAGGCGCACACATACGTGGGTGCAACTATAACATAGCCATAATTACCGTATTTTGCGGCGTATAAGCACCTCCGTGGTAATGGTCGCAAAGGGTCATTTTCCTAAAATTTTGCTATTTTGCACACAGACATGACACAGCACCGTAATAGTCGCAAAGTGTCCGTGAACCACTCCTCAAAAACGCTTATCAAACCTTATCAAACGCTAAAGTAATAACGTACAGTAATTCATTAACTCGGACGCATGGAACGCAGTATTGTTTTTGTCCAGGTGCGCAATGTCGTTTCGGCCAGGTGTGCAGGTGTGCAATGTCGTTAGGCCAGGTGTGCAATGTCGTTCGGCCAGGTGTGCAATGTCGTTTCGGCCGATGTCCGTAAAACATCGTTTTTCTCCCTTCAAAGTGTAGTGGTGGATTGTTGAAGCATGGGAACAAGTGAGCCCAGAATGCCTAGTGAATGGTTTTAAGAAAGCTGGTATATTTTACTCCCTTTCAGACAAAATTGAAGTGCCGATCGTTACAAACCAATCACCTTTGTATGATCTGTTTTCCTCAGACACCGAAGACACCATTTCTTGTTGTCGTAATTATTGTTTATCGAGATACACATTTTGCATTTTAATACATTGCCTACCAAGACGTCATGTCGTGAACATAAACAAAACATAATAATTAACGGGAGCAGTTTCTACAATAGTACAAAACATTATCACAGAAACAGTGTGAAAATGTACAATTGTGGAACTTTCTTGATTGATTGATTTTGTTGATTAAAGTGTGCCGTCGATTGCGTCATTGTCAAAACGTCAAAGTAATTCTCGAACTTGCTAAGTTTAAATTCCTTGTTTCGTTAATTTAGAGGCTGGTGTCGATTGCGAACTACATATATTCCCCTTTCGCGCCGCTTTGCAATGATATATTACTGGCCGTTCCGATTGATGATCACACATGATCGGATCGTCATCAAATTAAATCGCACGTATGACGATGTATGACATGTATGTACCAATGAAAATTCACTAATGTCTGCAAGCAAAAAGATCGAGCATACACGGTAAATTTGGGTGCAGTCTATTATCAATTTAATTCAATTCTCTCTACAATTTGACATATCTTGAAAGTACATGCGCTGGCCGCGTCATCTATATATAACTTTTATATACCTAATATGAAATGCTCCACAATTCGTTGTGGATCGGGAAAAAAACAATAAATTGGTCGCAGCAATGTAAAAGTCTCAGAAAGAAAACTTTTGGAAAAAAGTAGTGACTTATAAGCCGCGAAATACGGTATGTCAATACAAAAAGGCCTTTGACCTATTTAACAAATTATCGGTATCGTAATATAAATTACGATGGTGGTATAGGTACTTGTATCGGTATTGGTGAAAATTTTGGTATCGGCCCATCTCCAGTTGAAATGTTCAATCATTACTTGATAGCCGCTGTTATGGTTCCAAGAATGAAGGCGACTTGGTGCCCTTTACACATAAATTTGAAATAATTCGTTATTTAACAAATTTATCAATTTCATGAGTTTTTTTTATGAGCAGCAATCAGCTCAATCAGCAATTGAAAAGGAGAAAATTAATCTCTATTTTGATTGTTCTATCCAGTATAAGCAAATGTATATTGTATCATAGTATTTTTATCACAACATAATCAAGCAGCCCTATTTGTAGCGCTTTCCCGACTAAACAAAATCTTCGATTGGAAACAGAGCATAGATTTAAATTGTACATGGTTGCCACATTCAGATTATCAGTAAAGATTTGTTTTAAGAAAATAAAACTTGATAATATTAAAAGTATTTCTGAACAGCTAATTTTTCCTGTGCCTTTACCTTATTCTTGTGTTTTACAACCAAATTAATATGTTTTTCAGCTGAAATTTTGTAGGGTGTTGCAAACTGGCCAGAATAAATTTCTTGTGCACTACAAGCGTTTAGTTTACTTCGTATAAAACTGTCAATTTCCTTTTTTTGGTGGCGAGACTGATCACCTCTGATGTGGAAGATATTTTACTGTCACTAGTCATTATATTACTTTGAAATTCCACCAATGTTTTTTTATTCATATTCTCTTATCACTTTTTGTTTGGCATTTAGTCAAGGCTGATACATATTTCATTGGCTCAAGCTAGCAAAAAACCATCTTCAACAGTTTCCAATTCAACACCGTATTCCGTTTTTGGGTGATCAAATCAAAAAACCTTTTTCAAGAAATATCCATTTTAATGATTGAAACTAAAAAAATGTTTTACAAGTATACACTTGGATCCTGAAGCTGTGTTTGACCAGCTTAAATAATTTTGTGATAATCAAGCCATTTTCACAATCTGAGTTGTTTTCAGGTTATGGGTTTAAATATATAGATAAGAGGAAAGTATTCTCTGATAATAAAATATCACAATGGCAACTCTGCCTCTAGATATAGAATACAAGAGAAAGATATTTCAAACTTTTTCTGAAAAACTACACAGGAATATTTCGTCACTTCAAAAAAGCGTTTCGTTACAGTTTTCGGATTATTTAAAAGAACCAGTAAAGGAAGAACTTCCACGTTTGCATGTTATCAGAGTAGAAGATTTTTATAGAGGTGCATACTTCGATCATGACTATCGACCATTACCAGAATTTTCTCGGCAAAGAGAGTCACTCAAAGGAGAACTGATAGACTTGCATGATGTTTTTAAGCCAACTCTCGAAAATGTGTGTGAAGATTGGCGTGAAACTCCCGGTCCTCAGAGGAAAAGTGAAGAGTTTAAACATTTGATGCTATTAGGCCCAGCAGGTTCTGGCAAAACTACAGCTCTGAAACGTTTTGGACGAGAATGTGTGAATGGAAACATTCCTCAAATGCAGGATAGAAATTATATATTTCACTGGTTGAGCTGTCGTAGTTTTGACAAAAATGAACAACTCACAGTTCCAGAATTTCTGTTTCGATACATGCTGGATCAACTGACAGGAGATGAATGTAGGATTGGATATGAGTTTATGCTGCAGAATTCTAAAACATTGACAATGATCATTGATTCTCTCGATACTCTTGCATTTGAATTAGAGAATGTGACACAACTAATTGGTCCTTATGATCAGGCACCTCCCGCGGTTATTCTGTACAACATATTCATTGGAAACATATTTTCGGAGCTGAAGATTTTATCATCTTCTCGAGAATATAAAGTCAGGAAGTACACAGGAGATCTTCAACCAGACAGGATGATTTCTCTTGGTGGATTTACAATAGATTCTATTCACAATCTAGCGTTTGGATTCCTAGAAGAAGCTGATGCTGAAAGAATTTGGGACATACTAAACAACAAATGCCCTGACCTATTGGCGCTTTGTGAGACTCCAGCAGTTCTGACATTCACTTTGGTTGGATTGTCTGAAACAGAGGATTCATCTTTCATTCCCAACACAATGACAGGAATTCTGATAAGAGTTCTTCAATCTCTCATCCATTCGAAGCATGCTCGAGCATTGGGCAAACACGATGCAGAATATGTCATTGGCGCTATCAACAAAATGAAGGTATTGTCGTATCAAGGAACAATGGAAGGTAAAGTATTATTTAATGACAAAGACATCAATGAAGCTCAACTCACCACAGAGGAAATAACGGATCTAGCAATCGTTGTCCCAGGACAATCCCCTGAACCTCGTTATCAGCAGATACTAGAAAAAGACAGCAAAGCCATGTTCGTACATCAAGTAATTCAAGAGTTATTGACTGCAATGCAAATTTGTCTCAAGCAAATTGATGATTTTAAAGAATTTGTTTCGAAGTTTCTTCATGAACCAGCATTCTCCGTAATCAGAAGAATTTTGTGTGGCATTTTACTGAATCCTGAAGTTCATGAAGAAGCAATGATGGATTTGTTGCAAGGTGAGTCACAGCTTAGTTGTTTACTGAAGGTGTTGATGGGTTTTATTTTAAATTATGATACTTTTCAACAAACATCCAGTATAGAAAATCAAACGCCTAAGTGATTAGAATCGAATTTCATGTAATTTCAATAAACGCTATGTTACAAAAAACTACATCGGCTGTCCCAACCTATATCTTCCACCCAAATCATCAACTTCGAATCAATCTGTGATAAGGTCTCAGAGACGGAGCTACTACCGTTTTTTGCGGTCGATAAGTCGCTCCTTTTTTCCAAAACTTATACGTTGCTGCGACCTATGTATTGTTTTTTTCCCGACCCACAGCAAATTGTGAAGCGTTTTATATTACGGTATATAAAAGTTATAAATAGATGACGCGCCGAGCGCATGTACTTTCAAGATACGTCAAATTGTAGAGAGATTTGAATTAAATTGATAATAGACTGCACCCAAATTTACCGTGTACCTAGCACATGCTCAATCTTTTTGCTTGCAGACATTAGTGAATTTTCATTGGTACATACATGTCATACATGCGATTTAATTTGATGACGATCCGATCATGTGTGATCATCAATCGGAACGGCCAGTATTATATCATTCATTGCAAAACAGCGCAATAGGGAATGTATGTAGTTTGCAATCGACGCCAGCCTCTAAATTAACGAAACAAGGAATTTAAACTTAGCAAGGTTGACGCGAATTACTTTGACGTTTTGACAATGACGCAATCGACGCCAGCCTCTAAATTAACGAAACAAGGAATTTAAATTTAGCAGGTTCAACGCGCGAATTACTTTGACATTTTGAAAATGACGCAATCGAAGCCAGCCTTTAAATTAACGAAACAAGGAAAAATCTACAATTGTGTAATCGAAAAATATATTTTGGTATTTAAAAGCCTGATTTGTAAAAAAAATAAATTATTTTATCGCCAATAATATATTGTTTTAAATACCCCCTCAGGAATTTAAACTCGGAAGGTTCGGCGCGAATAACTTTGACGTTTTGACAATGACGCAATCGACGGCACACTTTAATCAACAAAATCAATCAATCAAGAAAGTTCCACAATTGTACATTTTCACACTGTGTCTGTGATAATGTTTTGTACTATTGTAGAAACTGCTTCCGTTAAGTATGTTTTGTTTATGTTCCCGACATGACGTCTTGGTAGGCAATGTATTAAAATGCAAAATGTGTATCTCGATAAACAATAATTACAACAACAAGAAATGGCGAAATTAAATCAGAACCCTTCAAATTCTTCGTCTTCGGTGTCTGAGGAAAACAGATCATACAAAGGTGACTGGTTTGTAACGATCGGCTTAGAAGCGGGCACTTCAATTTTGTCTGAAAGGGAGTAAAATATTCCAGCTTTCTTAAAACCATGCACTACGCACTCCAAGCTCACTTGTTCCCATGCTTCAACAATACACCGCGACACTTTGAAGGGAGAAAAACGATGTTTTACAGTCATCGGCCGAAACAAGATTGCACACCTGGACAAGAACGATACTGCGCTCGTTCCATGCGTCTGAGTTAATGAGTTACTGTACGTTATTACTCAAGCGTTTGATAAGGCGCAGCGTGTGTTTCCGTTTTTGAGGAGTCGTTCACGGACGCTTTGCGACTATTATGGTGCTGCGTCATATCTGTGTGCAATAAAGCAAAATTTCAGAAAAATGACCCTTTGCGACCATTGCCACGGAGGTGCTTATACGCCGCAAAATACGGTACTATTTGTTTTATGTTTTTGAAACACTAATACGACTTTCTACCTAAACCAATACTCCAATGTTTTTTTGTTTTTTTTATATTAAAATTGGCTCGGAGCAAGGCCACAGGGGACAAATCATACTTGAAAATTCTCCTAAAGTCACTAAAGTGCAATGAGCTACATTTAATGCAGGTATAGGAACTAAGGAGTCCCCATCCCTGATAGATGTCTATTAACGCAAGTTTTCAAGCCCTGTAGATCAACATGATCAGAAAAGCAGTGAAAAGGCAAGGAGTTCTAAAGTTTAGAAATTCTTGGAAAGAAAATCTTGCATAAAACTGTTTGTGACGCTGTGAAAGCTCCACAGTGACTAGGTGCCAATTGGTAGCCAACCATGTTGACCGATTAAAAATCTTGTTTGGAGGAACGAGAGCAGGAAGCTTCCTGGAACAAAGCCCAATATAATATACCGTAGGTAAAATAAACAGAGTGATATTGCCGTTCGAATAAAGTATGGAAAAATGTGTTGCATTTTTGACAGAATTTGAGAATCTGGTGAACAAGCGGTTGCGAGTGTGCGATTGTCAAATGCTTGACTTAGTACAAGTACTGTCTAACAACAATCATAGATTGGAAAGATTTGCATTAATCTTTACATGGCAATTAATTAGACATTCGACATCTTTGTTAAAAAATGTTATCATATACATTTTTTAAAAATGGCGCCCGAAGTCCCATGTTTTAAACTCGGCCTGCTTTCGTCAGGTATGCTCATCCGTCCGTCTGATGGATCATTTATTTATTCATTACAAACATAATTTTATTGGCGATACTGGCGCCTTTCATATGAGGTATTTGTTCCGTCTTAAGTTTAGTTTATTTGTAATGAATATTAGATTAACCGTGTGACATGGCTGAAGAAATTTCCCTCTGAATTTAGAGATGGGCGGCATGGAGTATCTTTTGTACCGGTATACCGCCGTCAAAATACCAGTATTGCCGGTATTTTAGGCTGTTTTTTGCAGAAAATGGATTTTAGTAAATTACGTCCTAAATAAATAAAGCATGCCGTGCTTCTTAGGCGTTATTAGACTTTTTCAATACACTCCACAGTCACAGCTGGCATCGATGATCACAGACGTGTATTTTTTTCATATTATTGTTTATTAGTAAAATTCTAGTCGAATCACCGATAGATAACGTTTCTGCTCGCCCTATTCAAATCTTCTAAAATACAGTTTAAGCGATAAAGTTGTTCAAGTTATCTTGCCCCTCTTTCTGTTCTCCTACTTTGCTAATTATCACGACTTGTTACAAAATATTGTCGCTACTAGACAGGCTAATGCCGAAACTAAGCTTCTGAAATAAAATAAAAAAAAGACGCACAAACACATCGAGCCAAGATGAAGATGGGGCATTAATGACCCAAGTTCGGCATAAAATAAAATAACCAACCAAACCAGTAAAAGTTGAATAACCATTCCAATGTTTGTTCATGTAAGCCATGCTTAACATGGCGTCACACAACATTTTTCATGCGCTACTTAATCCAGATTGACCCTGAGCTGAAGGTTATTTACAAAAAAAGTGAGCATATTCACTTTTTTAGCAGTCAAACTTGACTTCGTGACACACCGGCATTGCGATTATTGGCGCGGCACGGTGTTATAGAAAGCAAGATTCAGGTATTTATCGTCCCACCGGTATGTTGCCCAGCTCTAGCTGAATTTGAAGAAATATTTAGACTTTGAAAAGACTGTTATAATAAACAATATTTGGGACACAAACTACACGCTCACATCTTCGTTGCAGCTTCTGAAATGCCAAATTTTTTCGTTTTCTCATAGGTGTGTAATTTAGTAGATTAGAAGAAATCAATACTGGATTACACAGGAAATAAACAAAGAGAACATCAAAGAATGAATCCCTCGTCCTAGAAATGAATATTTTAAAATTTAGTCATGGCTTGATAAAAGTTTTACAGAAGTCTGCATGAGATTCCAGAAACCCTAAATCGTGCGAATTTGTAACCTCTACGGCGTATTCTAAAAATTGCAGCAAATTACAGTTGAGTTAGTTGATCTAAAGCCATCTAATCCATGATTTGTTGTTGCTTGAAAGTACTTGTACGGAATCGAGCAATTTACGATTTTTATCCTCGCAAAAACTTAACTGTTTTATTTTACCCAATTCTCAAATTTATTCAATAACGCAAGTCCTTTTCCATAACTTTATTCGGAACGCTGCATCACAGTACCAATTAATAGTGGCCACTTTTCAAAAGCAAAGTTGTTGGTGGCTGCCAAAAATAAGACAGTAATGCCGGTTCTCATAAAACCCCCAAAAATAAGATAGTAATACACACAAAAACCCCAGTAAGTTAAATGAAGATGATACCATGTATTTGTGGCCTGTTTTCTGTTTATACTCAATACAAGAAATATTTTGATGAAGCTCAGGTGCAGTGGGTAAAAGGGTAAAGTAAAAACGCTAACTTTAGCTAAAATTTCTTAAATCTCAAACACGGCACATATAGGGTAAGGAACGTATTTGTGTTTTATGGCAGAGTTTGTAAACGAAAACTTTCAAAACTTGCAACCGCTTTGTTTTTAAAAATTAATGTCAGGCGTACGTGAATATATTTCTTAACATGTCGTGTTCGAAATGAAAAAAATATTACAAAATGAGACTGAGATAATAAATCATTTTTGTTAATACGAATGTTGTTAGATCTACCATACAGTGCGAAGCCGTAGTTGGCTGGTTTGTCATGTTAGATTGAAATTGGATGAAAAAAATATTTCAATAGCGAGACTCTTAGCCAACGTATTGTTGTTCATAGTCACTTGTCTGAGTGAATCACCTGATCAAAGCTCTGTAGCCAGCAAACTCTTGTAGGTGAACAGGGTTATATTGGAAAGTTATAAACTTTATTAGTTCTCCGAGTCTACCCAAGTCATCACACCCTGGGTTATTCTAGTTCTTTATCGTTATTCTGGGTTCTGGTTCTCTGTTTCATCACCAGACTACTTTCTTTGTACATATGAATCCATTTTTACAAGGACAGTGAAACATAGGATAGACCAGAGTGGCAGAAAGCCAAGCTACTGAGACACTTGAAGAAAAATGGCATATAACATGGGAAAATTTTGCAAATGGACAATATTTCATGACGTATCTGTGGTTCAAAAATGTTAATATCTCTTATTGAGTGTTAGCAACAAACTGCAATGAAATAGCAGGGTTTCGAAGCTTTTTCGTCCATCCGAAGAAAATAGTAAAAGAATGTTATTTATTTTTATTTATAACCACTTTTTAGAGTGGATCACCCATTCCAAGGCCCTGTAACAGCGGCCACCTATAGACAAACAGGGTTACGATCACTGAAAAGACATGATCTTTTCCTGTTCGGCTTAGCCTACCCAAGTTATTACACCCTGGGTTGAGTGGTGGGCATGGATAAGCGAGCCGGACTCGCCGGGGCTCGAACCCCAGATCTTCAACCTGCGATGCCAACATGTTTAACCACTAGGCCATCGCGCCCACCAATTTCAGACACTAGTAGCAGCGGACTGTAACGCTAGTTTCATGACCAGTTGACTATATTTATCAGAATACTAAGATTCTGCCGCCCTGGGATGGACAGTTCATCGCACAACCAACTGAAACATATCTTAGTTATGAACTGTTTAATATTTTGTTACTAGCAATAAAATATAGATGAATTTTGTCCCGCTATGTTAAATACTTACTAACCCTAGGAGGATTTTGGATATTTAAACTATGTGGACAAAGCTTTTCTGGTTAAATATGGCCTGAAAACTTCAAAAATGGCAATAAAAATTGGATTTGACCAAGTTATTAGAAGAACCCATAATGAAGTCAAAGGTCATCAAAAACGCTAAAATGCATTGAATAAAAGATACATTTTTACAGTGTTAAATTGACCAAAAAATTTTTTTTATTTTCATCTTTTCTGTTTTTTTCTGCGGTTTTGCATAATGTCGTCCCGCAATTTTTTCTGCTGCAGTTCAAAACGTAACCGGATGACAACGCAATTTTTTCTGCCGCAGTTTGAAGCGTAACCTCCTGGCAACGCAATTTTTTTCTGCCGCAGTTTGAAGCGTAACCTCTTGGCAACGCAATTTTTTCTGCCGCAGTTTGAAGCGTAACCTCCTGGCAACGCAATTTTTTCTGCCGCAGTTTGAAGCGTAACCTCCTGACATCGCAATTTTTTCTGCCGCAGTTCGAAACGTAACCTCTTGGTACTAACCTATCTGGTACTTGGGAGGATTTGTTTTTTTTGTTGACAATCGTGAATCTAAATGCACATCCTCCAATAAAACATACTGATTTATATCATGAAATCTAATCAATCATGCATACCTATGTCTTAGATTGCCTGAAGTCTGCACTCTGGTCTTAAAATTGTGATTCCCTTGTACTAGTTTCCCTATTCTCTTTAACTGGTAAAATTTAGATTGTACAGTGGAAGCTAAAGCAACATCTATTTCTCCTTGCAGTTGTCATTAGTTATAGTGTTTAACTTTTTCACTCAAAAGCGTTAAAACTTTACCTACCAAATATTTAACTATAAAACTTACCGTCATTTTTAAAAATTATCCACTCCACTGGTGAAAACTCAGAAAAACTCAATAAATAGAAGCAAGAGAGAAGAGATGTAACTAAATTCACATTGAAATCTCTTACACCAAGTAGGTCCTTAAATATGCCAACGCCTGATGTACTGTTAAGAGGGTGAAACCCCAAAATAAGATGTAAAAAAATTCCGCCCTAGATAATGTGTCAATATCATGTTACGACAACGCCAAAATCAGTTCAGTTGTTTTCTCTGTTTATCTCCCAGTATTCAATCTTATACGGTTTTCGAGTTATGGGTAAAATGCATTTAAGTATATTTGGTCACATTTGACCTTATTATGGGTTGATTCTTTGTTGAATCAAATATTTTGTTATTGCCTTTTTTGAATGTTTTGGCCAAATTCTACCGGATAAAGGAAGTCCAAGTAGATTTTAAAGAAATATCATAAACTCTAGTCTGTCTTACACTTATCCTAAGACCAGTTAAATTATATTCTACGCTTGAGCGATACTAAGAAACCTCATATCTATATCTCAGCCCCCTTTAAAGATAGAAAAATTTTTTTAATCATGAATTTGGTTTCAGTGACCAGCAATCCTGAATAATATCTAATGTCAGGTTTTTTGTCATTCATTTTTAAATGTTGAGGGTTAGGATTAATAGGGATGAATATTTGTTTTGAGGGACAGATTATGGCAAAACCTAAGCTACTTTGGTCCGTATGACATTTTCAAACAGTCATAGAAGCAAACTGTTAGGGTTTTGGGAGTATAGTTGCTCTTTAAACTGGAGATAGAATTGAGATTTGAAGATAGTTGGCATGGAATAACCCCCCTTTGTATTTGAGATTTTTGAGTGAAAATGCCATTTCATCCACATGAGTTGATCTTTCTATAACAAAGGTTGTTAAGAATATCAAATATAATATTTGAGTGAGTTTGACAAGGCTAACATATTCCAATCAATAATTATAATTCTTTTTTTTTTATTGAAAATTTGCTACATATTATATCATAAATTCCTCCTCTCAGGTCGGACAATTTTTTTTTTAATTTGAAGATTATCATGTTGTTATAAAGTGAAAAACTCACAGACTGGGATTTCAAACTTTACTATTATTTATATCATAAACATTCTTGAAAATTTCAATTGACTATCAATTTCGATTGTCACCAGTATGTTTTATAGCTTATCCTATATGGGATTTTAGTCACTATAATGTCTAATTAGGGGTCATATTTGAGCGACTGATGCAACTAATCGTGTACTAATGTATATGCAATACTTTCATTTACAATGGTTTGACCAAAGACATATTGTTTCTACAGTTACTGGAAAAGTTAGTGATCTTCAAACAATCCTGACCAATAGTATGGCGGACAAAATGAAAAACTTCAGTGAACTTGATGAAGGAGACAAACTTGAAATGATTCGTTCAATACATGAAGCGGGAAATGGTTCAAGATCAATTGTTCCAGCAAACATGTATCAGATTGATTTAAACTATATTCACCTACTGACATCTGACATGCATGCTCTTGCTTCAACTCTCTTCCACTGTTCAAATGTCGATGAGCTCATTTTGGAGAGATGTAATCTCACTGCAGAATCTCTGAAGGCTTTCAACAGAAGATTATTGGATTCATACGTAAAGGTAATTTTTAACCATGTGTTATATATTCTTTGTATTGGGAAGATCAATTATATTTGGTAAAATTAAATAAGGGAGTAACACGATGCAAATGTTTGGAAATTATAAGGTAAACGTGGCATAAAATAAAAAAATTCAGATCTAACTTGTTCATAAAATTTTAATCTAACTTTATCGGAACTAGTTTCTAATAAGAAGTTTTGTTGCAAAATGTTTCACATATGATAGGTCATATGTAGGGCAAGGGGCTGCGGTAGGTCCATTGTATGTGTTCAATTCATTCCTGAACAATATAAATTTTGTGATATGGTCAGTTAGAGTTGGCCAATTCAGAATACCTTGTTAATCCAGAATTGATTTCTGGAATAGTAAAGTGTATCCAGAATACCGAATTCTAGTTCTAAGATCAATTATATTTGGTAAAATTAAATAAGGGAGTAACACGATGCAAATGTTTGGAAATTATAAGGTAAACGTGGCATAAAATAAAAAAATTCAGATCTAACTTGTTCATAAAATTTTAATCTAACTTTATCGGAACTAGTTTCTAATAAGAAGTTTTGTTGCAAAATGTTTCACATATGATAGGTCATATGTAGGGCAAGGGGCTGCGGTAGGTCCATTGTATGTGTTCAATTCATTCCTGAACAATATAAATTTTGTGATATGGTCAGTTAGAGTTGGCCAATTCAGAATACCTTGTTAATCCAGAATTGATTTCTGGAATAGTAAAGTGTATCCAGAATACCGAATTCTAGTTCTAAATTAAATTCCTAAGCGGCATCATTCGGCATTCAATCTGGTACCAAAATGCTAATGTAACTCGCTCAATGGTGTATGGACGTCACACATTTACCATTGGTGAGATTAATTTACTGCAATTGTACGTGGACCGTAGATAAGCTACTTTTGTGGCTGGTTGCATCCTCCCAATCTTGCCACAAAAACTCAATCCTCCCAGAACTCCTGCTTTTACAACGATTTTGAATATGGACACTAGTGTTCTCTAAATATTTTTCGACTGCGAGAAAGCCGCAGTTACAAAAACAAAGTGCGAAGGTTGCTGAACGATATTTCAATGAGAAAGCGTGGAACGCAAAACAATGAGATAAATTAGCGTTGAAATAGCTATATTAGAAACCGTAGATGTCCCTTTTTTGAAAAATACGAGAAAAACTGGGTAGGCGAGCATACATTTCTTTCCCCACTGGTATCAACCGCTCTTGTAGAATGGACTCTGCTCAAAAATTGTCCATTACGTTGGTCCATTACGACCAGGTAAAATAGGTGATTAACATTCCATTTGATTTGTATGAGCTGGCCTGTATTGCGTCTCTCCAATCCATCGATTATTATCATGAAGACAATTGTAATGACCCTAATGCTCGATTCATGTGCGACCAATCAAGATATGTACTACAGGATTTGCTGGCACTGCATTTCTGTGCAAAAAATGGGTTGCGTAGGATGTGCAGGTCACGTGATTGTGTGATAATGTGTTACATAACTTGGCATGTCTAAAATGAAAGCAATCACAGTTAGGGCTCTAAGCTAAGTTTTACTGATTTCACTGATATCATTGCGGACATTTTGAAACCAAACATGGCTAGGTTACTCAAAAAACTAATGAAATAATAGAATAAAATTTCTATGATATTTGTTCTATTTAATTGCAAGCATACGTATCCAGTACTTTTTGTGAAATGATTTGTCTGGAAATCAATATATATACATTTGGGCATTGTGATTTTCACGCCTCCTACCTATATGTTAATTTTATGCCGGGGAGGAAACACACGGCAACCGATTATCATCTTGCTAAAAATGAAAGTGATATTTTGAGTTCAACATATTTTAGAAGATTAAAATCCGTTATAATCTTTCTTGTACATTTATTACCAAAATTTGCCTTTTATTATACCAAAAAAGACTGATTATTTACTATAAATTTGTTGAATTATAAAACTATATCCTGACATTCAGGACTGTTTGTAAATTGCTATAAATCTATCGTCTGTAGATTATTCTTATCGAAGGTAGCAAAACTGTCTCCAATTTTACCAGGAAAATGATGCGATTTCCGCGTTTAGTGACAAATACGAGCGAAATAGCACCTCAAAAGTTACAGAATTACTTGCGAATTAAACATGTTTGAGTTAACGGCCGACTGTGATGTGATTATTCCATTAAATGCCGGAACTTGGTCACTCTCTGTCAATTAAATTCTGAGCCGGCAGGCGTTCAACGTAATGGAAAATTTTTGCACGAAATGACGGTCAGAGGTTGGGGTCACGGTTACATCTGACCGACGTGGCTACATCCCGGAATACATGCCATCCCGATTTCTTAATTCAGCAACGGCGATTGGCACTGGCACGGTATGTTGAAAAAAAGTATGTCATGTGATGTGCGAATGCAAAGAAGCTAGTGATTGTGCCTTTATTTTAAACAAACCAAACATTCCTTTTTCCGAGGTTTGATTTCATTACTTGTTTATTAACATAATATGCTAATTAATTTATATCACGCGTGAAAGAACTAGAACATTGTTTTAAAATTTCCTACAGATATTTTAGGGTAGGCCAGGCATAGTTCTACTACTCTGTTTTCCCTCCTATAAAGTGTTAGAAGCTACTTGCAGCATCCTGTTAGTTATTATGGCATATCTAATCATGCTGATTGCTGGATTTCTTTTCGGATATTGCGCAAGTTTGGTGCCAAGGTGTTCGCTGCTCCAAGTACACTAAGAAAGAATCATTCGTCTTATCACCCTTCCACCGCACCTCACCCTCACCGACAAATGTGAGATAATTCTTGTCGAAGCGAAAGGTTTTGTTCTCGGACTTTTCCTGTTCTCCGTTGGCTATTTTGAAATGTGCAGAATCAATTTGTAGTGACCATACATGGCGTGGGGATCAGGGTGCGGCAACGTTTTTCAACGTATGGGATCGCTCTCAAAGCGTACTGTGGAATGATCCCTATAATTATTGCATATTCAATATTATAAATGGTTAAAGTTTACTGCGACGATCTCTTTTACACCATCATTTTTTCCCGCAATGTGATGCAATGCATTACGATCAGCATTCTATCCATTTTTATAAATGCCTATCTGATGAATCCGACACAAATAGCAGTTGAAATTTACTACCAAAACCAAAGATTTGTAATTTGTCATAGTTTGGGCTAAAGTTCAAGAAATATTGAATTAGAGCAAAGGGGAAAGAGTATGTTTGAAACATCTAAGACCAGAACGAACTCTCTAGCTCCAACGGGGACACATTTTTGAATGATTCACTAAATTTGACCTTTCTTTGACCATTAGGGCTCGGTGGCCCCCTAGTTTTAAGTGGATACTCCTTGAACACATTGCGAAAATTGATTTTGGACCAAAATGCCAATTTTTTACGCTAAGCACTTTTTCATGTAAAAAAAAAATTTCTCCGCCCTACAAGGTCATTCATTTACAGTCGGCCCGCTAGCTTGCCAAATGTAATCTTTAACCCAACCTCGACCCTTTTTATAGCCCTTTGCGACCCATACTTTAGGAAAGGCTGATGTAGTTCATCGTCTGTGTCTGTTTTTGTTATTTTGTGTGGTGTACATTTGGTGAAGAGAATCGTGCATAGCTTTTGTATGTTTTCAGTATCAAACCTTCCCATTTTTTTCTACTCCAGAATTCTTTGCCTCATGTTTTTTTTTAAAAAGAAAGTTGATCCATTGATTGTTCTGAAATATGTTTTCTTCTGTTTTTGACAGTCAAATCTTGCTCTCAATCACATGAGAGGCTATGAGAGGGAATGAGAGGAAAGCTGAAATAGGGCTTGGCCATATGGCGAACCCCGACCTCTAGGTTAGACACCGGTTTCGAATCGGAGATGACAGATATTTGGCCTAAACTTAACCTGCCCATAATGTGAAGCGAATAGCCTGTTTCAATTCAACCTTCTTGATTGTGATTTTCCTGTTATCTTAATCACTTGTGACATTTAAGGTCTGACTCATTTTACCTGCATGGACATGGTTAGAGAAAGCTGTGATCAACACTTATGTGAAAAACGTGCACCAGTAGGGGTGTTCAGCCAACATCTTCACTCTAAGCTCTAAACTTTAAGGCCGGAAGCAGCTTCCAGAGGGAATCACCAACAGCCAATCAATACCAGAGAGCAACTGGAAGATGTAGTACCAGCAACCGAACTCTAAACGGAAAACATTCCCAGCAGAACTAAACCACCATTGTAAGGTGCAGTAAGTGGTATCTGCCCCGGGCGATCACTAAACCTACCACTTTTTGCTAGATAATGGCCTAGAATAGGGATCGACTTGTGTGGTGTTCCACTATGTTATAGAGAATTTAGAAATAGTATTCAATATTTTATATTCGATTTATCATAAATCTTCTGGAATTATGAGTTGCCCATCCCTAACCGTAAACAAGTCACAGTTTGGTACAAAATAGGGATACCATTTTTAGATTTAAGATCTGAAAGAATTTGAATAAATGCTGATTCTATTTTTTATGATACAATGAGGGCTTTGAGCTGAGATTACTTCAGGAATTTTGAAATTTTGCGTACTTTTCAAATCAATGTGTTGAAAATTTTGGCCATATATATTATATTCAAATTTTTTCCATAACTTCCTTATAATTGAATCAGGTTCAATTTAAAATGATATGATTTGAGATTTAATTTGAAAATGGATTTATTTGTAACAACCCTTAGCACAAAGAATCTTTGAGACAAATTATACATAAAATGCTTAACATTTTTGAAAACCTAAAGCATGTGAAGTACCTCATTTTTGACTCAATACATACGCACTTGCCTGGCTGAGTACCGCAATAGGCATATTTGTTCAGTCTAGAGGAAACTAGTTCACTGAAAATGATTCATAATACCCAGAAGCCACTTTGTGCAAACAAAGAAATAAATTTATTTAGTTATTTTTTTTTAAATTTATAACCACTTCTTAGAGTGGATCGCCCTGTCCAAGGCCCTCGGACGTAGGTCACTTCTAGATAGACAGGGTTACAATTGCTGTTTCCTGTTTGGCTTAGCCTACCCAAGTTATTACACCCTGGGTCGAGTGGTGAGCATGAATTAGCGACCCAGACTCGTCGGGACTCGAACCCGAGATCTTCAACCTGCTATGCCAACATGTTTAACCACTAGGCCATCACGCCCACATAACTGCATTACCGATGATTAGGGCTGGGCACTTCGAATTGAATACTAAATTAATCGAATCAACGCTTTTTTTCTTTTAGGCTCATATTTGTGTGTATCTAAGTATCTGTTCTTAAACCTGTCCCAGTCGATAATTAAATTTTGGTGAAGCATTTGCCACAGAAGTGCTCACATTCTCTATTACCATCTATCAGTGATTCATTGGAGTTGTAATTAATCTTCTGGTAAGCATCAATGGAAAATACAGCACTGCAGACTGCTAATTAATAGCTTTGCGATTGGGTTGGTCTTACTGCAGTACCAATGCTGTTATTTTCATGTCACCTGGCCAGAGCCTTACCGATAAAGCACTGCCGGCAAAACTCTCACATGTGATCCTCCTTTGTGATATTCCAAACTTCATCATGACAGTTAGAGATTCTTGGCTCAAAGCGTATTCCAAATGCTTTTACCGATTGAGGTAACCAAGATTCTAATTCATCAACAAGTTACAATTCCACTATCAAGCAGCGCCCCAGGAATTTTTTAAGGGGCAATTGGGGGGAGGGGGAGGACCAAATCAACTGTTACTAATTTCCCAATACCCTGCAGGTCCCGGCAATAAGATTAATCCACCGTATTCCCTGTATGTCGCTTGCAAGAGATGGCTAGAAGGAAACAAAGAAATGTTAGATGCTTTGTATTCGCCCAGGACGGATACTACTCTCTACTGATTTTAGTTGCTTTTGCTTTCCACTTACGTCCTTCTATCTTGTCAACCAGTCAGGATAATCAGAGATTTGTAGCCCCAAGCCTAATTCTAACTCCCTTTTTTATTGAAATTGACTATAAGCAAGGCCGGAAGCAGCTCCCAAAGGAAATCAACCAACAGCCACTCAATAGCAGAGAATAGCTGATCAACTAAATCAACTTCAGTAATCAACTGAAAGATGTAGTACCAGCAACCACACTCTAAACAAAAAACATTCTCAACAGAACTGAACCATTATGGCAAGGTGCGGTGAGCGGTATCTGCCCTGGGCGATCATCAAACCATCTACCACTTTTTTGCTTCCTTTTGGTCGCTTCTTACGACACGCTGGAAACACATTAAGGCTATTCTAAAGCTCGTACCTACAGGTATCAGTTTACACATGATTCTAAATCACTATTGTCTATCGATTATACCTTTTGACCAATGGAATTTGTTATCTGGATTAATTAATTCTTATTAATTGAATTCTTAAATGCTAAAAAGTACAAGCAGTTTTAATATGCAAGATGTACATGTCTGAACAAGATTTTTAAAAGTTTTTGTACTCAATTTATGATGTCATAATAAGTGCACAGGTGTAATTAATTTGTTTCATATTTATTTCCTCACTTACTTTGTGACGAAACAGCCAAATATCCATGCAGGAGATAATGGCCTAAAATCGGGATCAACTTGTGTGATGTTCCACTATGTTATAGAGAATTTAGAAATAGTATTCAATATTTTATATTCGATTTATCACAAGTCTTATGGAATTGTGAGTTGCCCATCGCTAACCGTAAACCAGTTCCCCTTTGGTACAAAATAGGGATATCATTTTGGATTTAAGATCTGAATGAATTTGAATACATGCTGATTTTATTTTTTATGATACGATGAGGGCTTTGAGTTGAGATTACATCAAGAATTTTTAAATTTTGCGTACATTTCAAATTATATTCGAATTTTTCAATAACTTTCTCATAATTGAATCAGATTCAATTCATAATGATATGATTTCAGATTTAATTTGAAAATAAATGTACCTGTGACAACCCTCAGCACAAACCTTGTGACAGGGCAGGCTGGAGGTGGCAGTTTGCCTCACAAATGTTTGCACATTATGTCATAAAAGTTTGGAATCTTTGAAGCAAATTATGTATAAAATGCTTAACATTTTTGAAATACTATAGCATATGAAGTACCTCATTTTTAACTTAATACATACGTACTTGCCTGGCTAAGTACCACAATAGGCATATTTGTTCAGCCTAGAGAAAATAGTTCACTAAAAATGATTTATAATACCTAGAAGCCACTTGGGGCAAACAAACAAAAAAATTTATGTTGATTTTGAAATAAAATTTGTTGGACATTACTATATGCGACACCTATGAAATGTGTCTGTATCATACAATTTGAGCTATGTTATTTAGAATAGGGAAAGATTTTTTATTTGTAGATTCTCAATAATAATTTTAAATTGTTGATTCAGGTATTGTCCCAGCATCTTTCTTAAAAAATTTTAAAGAAATAGTTTTCAGCTGTCGACTATTTTCTAGACATCTGTCAGCTTCTACCTAAGTATAAGTTTTTATCTGTTTCACCATCATATTAATTTTTTTTTTGTAAAAATGATCTTAAGTTGTTGCTATTACTTAATTTAATATTTGCTTTGTTAGCCTTGTTCCTTCCTATCTTTTTAACAACGTGACTCAGTATTGGGCCGTCACATTTTTGTCGTCCATATGTTCTGGTTTAGATCAGACCAATCCGACACAAATACCAGTTGATATTTACTAACAAAGATTTGTAATTTGACGTAGTTTGGGCTAAAGTTCAGGAAAATGTTGAATTAGAGCAAATAGGAAATCCTCTGTTTGATTAATCTAAGCCCAGAACCTCTAGCTCCAACGAGGACACATTTATGAACGATTCATTAAATTTGAACTTTAGGGTTCGGTGGCCACCTGGTTTTAGGTGGATACTCTTTAAACAGATTGTAAGAATTGATTTTTGAGCAAATGCCAGTTTTTTACGCTGCACACTTTTTCATTTTTTAAAAAAAAATCCTCTACCCTACAAGGTAATTTATATAGGGTCGGCACGCTTGCTGGCTAAATGTAATGGACCTATGGTAGAATGCTCTTTTAAGGAAATTGGTACGATGGCAGTGTTCTCGTGTGAGAAGCACCGGTTTGTGGAATATACTTTTTTTCTTCCCAAATAGTATTTGCCAAATAATATTTTTGCACCATCCTCATGCTAGTTATTTTTTTCATTTAAATTTGCTCAGAGTAAGGACAGAACCAGTACCAAAAAGGAACCAGCTAACGCCCACTTTTTAACAATAAGGTATTATAAAAGATGAAGTACCAGCTACTGCACTCTTAATAGAAAATATCCCAAACAGAACTGAACTGCTTTGACAAAGTGCATTGAGTGGTATCTGCCCTGAAGGACTGTATTTTCATTTTCTAGCTTTCCTGATTTTAGATTTTTCGCCAGCTACCAGGGTTACATAGATTACTGTAATGGAAGTTTAATAGTCAAATGTGCAATCAAACTGTCGGGATATGTTATATCGGTCAAATTATGATATCGGCTGACGATATATATGGATCTATTTCTAGTTAAAACTAAATGTCATCGCACTCTGAATGTGCAAGTGTCGAGTTAGGTTGATGGGCTTTATTTAATGAAATGAACAAGTACAATACAATTTTAACATGAAGTGCAAAAGTTCGAGTGTAGATTTAGCTGAATGCATACATGCAGATTCAGCTAAATGTGTAAATAATCGGTGGTTTACTAAAGTGAGGTTTAGTAAATATGCGTGTCTGCAGCTGGAATGACATATTCATTTTAAATACGCAAGATTGGATACAGGTGGAGCGGGCAACATTGATAGTGCCTGAGAAGATATAAAACAACAATTTTAAATTAAATGTGCCAGTCAATGATTCAAATTTGATTTTTCCCATAAAGTACAGAAAAACAAGTTGATAAAGATAGATAATTAATGTTAATATATTATTTAATCATAGTCCACGATATTATCTGTATTATATGATATCACTTAAGTATGTTAAACACAATACTGCTACACTCACAAAGTATGGTTTTCAGAGGCTAGTGGCAATCGCCTGATAGAGACTTTTTCTCTCATATATCATTTATGCTTAATGTAGTTAGTCGTATGTGCTCACTTTATTTCGTGTTGTGTATTGTTGATGGGGGATAAAACCTCCAACCTCTTTCCAGTTTTTTTTTTTTTTCTAAACTTAACCATAGATGTTTTATTTTAAATATGTTTTCTTACCTTTACAGCTAAATCTTGCTATCGATGAGACAAGAGGCTATTTGCAATATGACTTTGAAGCCGCCTTTCGCTATCTTTTAGTGTTATTGCTGAACTCTCTGTTTTATCCTTTGAGTTTTTTCATGACTCTGGTAGCAAACTCATCAAGATGGCCCTTTTTAGTTGCCTTTGGGCTATATTTGCGCGTTTTTCTAGCTTATAGAATGTTCTCCATAAAGTAGGATAGAATTTGTCCTGTAAAGAGGAAAGCTGAAAATATGGCTCAACTATATGGCGAATTACAACCTCCTGTGTAGACAGCCATTAGAGGGCAATGATTATTCGGCCAAATGAGTCTCTGACTCATTTTACCTACATGGACGTGGTTGGTGGGGAAAGTCGTACGCATTGCTGTTGTGAACAACCTTGTGCCGGCAAGATGGGTTCAACAAACCTCTCACCTTACCATCCTTTGCGGGATTCAAACTTTTGTCATGACAATTTAGAGTGGGTACATATGGTTCTAAATACCTTTCTCTACCAAGTATAACTTTTGACAAACTAAATTCGTTATCTTAACTAATTAATTGAGTATTTAATTCCTAAATGCTAAAAAGCACAGGCAGTTTTAATATTCAAAATGTACAGGTCTGGGCAAAATTTAAAAAGTTTTTAATATTCCATTTATGATGGCATACAAATGTGATGACATATTGAGCACTAAAGTGGTAATTAGTTTTTTATTCATTTTTTCACTAAATCATGCCGGAGATAATGACCTAAAATAAGAATCAATTTGTAAGCGGTGAAAGTGTATGAAAACTTTTAAGAGCTTTATTATATTTTAAATGACTGACAAGGTCAATCCATACTTACATTTGGTCAGAGAGTGGCGGGAATGACTATTTTTGCAAACATTCAGTCCGTCCTGTGTGAAAAAAATCCACCACACCCATAATTTGAATATTGAATGCTTGTATATTTGCAATTGCTGGTAGTGATAAGCACATCTGGTTTCTTTCAATTTAGTATAAAATACTGAATACTCAATCGTCGATAATCAATGATAGAATCGTATAGGATGGATTTTTCAGATATTTTCATTCCACTCCAGGTGATATATTATGTAACAATTTTTCGATTGTCCAAATCGGTTTTCTCTATCATGGGCTATACAAATCACAATATCAAGTGTTGCCTAACTTGTCATATGGTTCACTCATTCAGAAGTTTGTAATACAATGACATTTGAACATTTATCAGAACTTCATTATTTTGTTTCAGATCAACAAACTCGATGCTGGAGACAATGAGAGAATGGGTGTGAGTGGGTTTGCATCTCTTGGTAATTTAATTCGTAAACGTGAAACCCAGGATCTCAGTTTGGATTCGTGCGATCTGACATCTGAAGAAATTGATGCATTCAACAAAGAACTCGGTGACGCCGCTGTAAGTGTTTGTTTCATTGATTTTATACTTTGTATTGGGATGAAGATTTATTGATTGCATTGATTGAAGGAGCGCAACTAGGGGGTTTCGTTTAATGGCATGTCAGTCTGCGATCTTTCATATGAGGGAAAGCCGCAATCACTTTAACGAGTGATGCAATATGTTTGTTTAAGAAATGGGAGGTAGTTTGATTCTAATCCGCTTATTATACATTTTGTCCTTCTCTGATGGTAGGATATAGCGCCATGTTCTTATGAATCAGTGAACCTTCATGTCCAATCATCTAATCAAAAATTCGTTCCACTCGCATTCCCACTGAGCTTGTTTGTATGAGTTGTATCTATTTTGGTACTGTATTCAATTAATATTTAACAAAGACAATAAGAGATGTTGAGATGTTTATTATGCGTGTTATCGATTCTAGATCATGACTTAGAACTTAGGACTGTTATTACATCTTATGTGGCATTTGTCAGTTGGGAAAATAATTAACGAATAAGATTAATAATATTTATTAAAATGAACTATTTTATTATCAATGGTATGTAGCTTTCTAAAGCATCTATACTTGATCTAATTGGCACAAATTGACTTTTACTTCTTAAAGAACCAGCAAGTCTTGGGAAGATTCCTATAAAATACATTGGAAAATTTTTAGTTTCTGATTTTATTTTTATTGAATTTTCTGATTGTCATACATTCGCTATGACACCAAACAGGCCTAGATTTTGCAAAAAGCAAAGAAAATATATTTCAATGGTATTTATATTAAATATGACACACTCTGCATTTCCACATATGGTGAATCTATATACCACATTTGGAGTACAATTTTTTTTAAACATTCGACACTATCTGCTGAATTAACCGAAACCAGTATTCAAAATTCGACAATTGTGGAATCTAAGAATATATTTTGTTTATAAATATGATTTCGTTAGCAGTGATAAGCGTTTCAAAATACCCATCTGAAAAATCTAAACTTGGCAAATTTACTGCTAACTGTTTTGGAATATGAAAAAAAATTCATTCTGCTGTTTAAAATAGCCATTTATAAGATAGAATTTTGTGCCAAATTAACGAAATTTGATCACCCGTGTCCTTTCTATTGACCATGACTGGGCAATTTTGTGGGCACAATGACCCGGTGGGTAAATATATTGGCATCGCAGACAAGATCGGCTCGTTCGTCCTTGCCCACCACTCAACCCAGGGTCCCCATATCTGTGTGATGGTAGGATAATTTTGTTATATATTAGCCATATTCTCAATAAAGATTGCAATATTTGTTATCGATGATTAGGGCTGGGCACTTCGAATCGAATACTAAATTATTCGAATCAGCTAGCATCATTCGAATCACTCGCTTTTATTTCTTTCAAGCTCATATTTGTATGTATTTAACCATCTTTTCTTAAACCTGTCCCAGTCGATAATTAAATTTTGATCAAGCATTTGCCACAGAATTACTCATCTTCGTTATTACCATCTATCAGTGATTCATTGGAATTGCAACTGGTTATCAGTTCTTAAATCTGTTCCAGTCACAGCCAGGGATGTGGTCATCTTTATCACCATCTATCAGTGATTCATGTTTAACAATACAAATTTATTGGAAATATTTTTGAGTGCAGTCGCAGGCACGTTGAAACTTGCCCAGTGGAATTATCTTTCTCAATGCTCTTAGTACGCGAGCTTTAATCTCACTCTCACAAGAGCAAGACTCTGTTTTTGAACAAACCGTCCATTTGGAAAGAAGTGTGATCTCTCGTATGCGTTATACTAGAGAGTGGCAAGCAGGTGTTCAGACAGATACAGAGCTGTCTTGGCCATGACCTGATATTGGGCATAATCTCTGTGATGGCTTCTTCGATTAAATTGACCGCCATTAATTAGCGGAAGTATGAATAGTAATAGAGAAGTGACAAAACGGCATACGCATCTGCATTGCTGTACGTTAATCGCATCCACATGCCTGCAAAGCAGAGCAGAGCAAACCGTCCCCGTTGTCCAGCAAAACTCTCACATGTGATCCTCTTTTGTGGGATTCCAAACCTCATCAGGACAGTTAGATCCTTGGCTCAAAGCATATTCCAAACGCTTTTACCGATTTTTGCTTTCCACTTACATTCTATCATGTCAACCAGTCAGGACAATCTAGAGATTTGTAGCCTTAAGCCTAACCCTAACTCCCTTTTTTATTGAAATTGACTCCAAGCAAGGCCGGAAGCAGCTCCCAAAGGGAATCAACCAACAGCCACTCAATAGCAGAGAGTGGCTGATCAACTGAATCAACTTCAGTGATCAACCGAATCAACTTCAGTGATCAACTGAAAGATGTAGTACCAGCAACCGCACTCTAAACGGAAAACATCTTCTACAGAATTGAACCTTTATGGTGAGGTGCGGTGAGTGGTATGTGCCCTGGGCGATCATTACACTATCTACCACTTATTTGCTTCCTTTTAGTCGCCTCTTATGACACGCTGGAAACACGTTGGGGCTATTCTAAATCCCGTACCTATAGTTATCAGTTTACACATGCTTCTAAATTACTATTCTTTATCAAGTATAACTTTTGACCAATTGAATTTGTTATCTTGATTAATTAATTCTTATTAATTGAATTTTTAAATGCTTAAAAGTACAAGCTGTTTTAATATGCAAGGTATACAGGTCTGAACAAGATTTTAAAAGTTTTTGTAATCCATTTATGATGTCATAATGAGTGCACAGGTGTAATTCGTTTCATATTTGTTTCCTCACTACTTGGATGCGAAACAGCGAAATATCCTTGCAGGAGATAATGGCCTAGAATAAGGGTCGACTTGTGTGGTGTTCCACTATGTTATAGAGAATTTAGAAATAGTATTCAATATTTTATATTCGATTTATCATAAATCTTCTGGAATTGTGAGCTGCCCACCCCTAACCGTAAACCAGTTCCACTTTGATACAAAATAGGGATACCATTTTTAGATTTAAGATCTGAAAGAATTTGAATACATGCTGATTACAAATCAATGTGTTGAAAATTTCGACCATATACATTATATTCGAATTTTTCCATAACTTTTTCATAATTGAATCAGATTCAATTCATAATGATATGATTTGAGTTTTAATTTGAAAATAGATGTACCTGTGACAACCCTCAGTACAAACCTCCTTGTGACAGGGCAGGCTTGAGGTGGTAGTTTGCCTGACAAATGTTTGCACATTATGTCATAAAGGTTCGGAATCTTTGAGGCAAATTATGTATAAAATGCTTAACATTTTTGAAATCTTAAATCATCTGAAGTACCTCATTTTTGACTCAATACATACGAACTTGCCTGGCTGAGTACCACAATAGGCATATTTGTTCAGCCTAGAGAAACAGGTTCATTAAAAATGATTCTTAATAACTAGAAGCTACTTTGTGCAACAAAGAAAAAAAATTATTTAGTTATTTTTTTTTAAATTAATAACCACTTTTTAAAATGGATCGCCCGGTCCAAGGCCCTCGAACGTAGGTCACTTCTAAATGGACAGGGTTACAATTGCTGAAAAAATATGATCTTTTCCTGTTTGGCTTAGCCTACCCAAGTTATTACACCCTGGGTCGAGTGGTGAGCATGAATTAGCGAGCCAGACTCGTCGGGACTCGAACCCGAGATCCTCAACCTGCTATGCCAACATGTTTGACCACTAGGCCATCGCGCCCACATAACTGCATTATCGATGATTAGGGCTGGGCACTTCGAATTGAATACTAAATTATTCGAATCAATAAGCATTATTCGAATCACTGCTTTTTTCTTTCAGACTCATATTTGTATGTATCTAACTATCTGTTCTTAATTCTGTCCCAGTCGATAATTAAATTTTGGTCAAGCATATGCCACAGAATTGCTCATCTTCTCTATTACCATCCATCAGTGATTCATTGCAGTTGTAGTTAATCTTCCGGTAAGCATCAATCGAAAATACGACACTGCAGACTGCTAATTTATAGCTTTGCAATTGGGTTGGACTTACTGCAGTACCATTGCTGTTATTTTCATGTGACCTGGCCAGAGCCCGACCGATAAAGCATTACCGACAAAACTGTCACGTGTGATTCTCCTTTGTGGGGTTCCAAACTTCATCAGGACATTTAGAGATCCGTGGCTCAAAGCGTATTCCAAACGCTATTACCGATTGAGGTAATTCGAATTTTTCAATAACTTTCTCATAATTGAATCAGATTCAATTCATAATGACAGGATTTGAGATTTAATTTGAAAATAGATGTACCTGTGACAACCCTCAGCACAAACCTTGTGCCTGACAAATGTTTGCACATTACGTCATAAAGGTTTGGAATCTTTGAGGCAAATTATACATAAAATGCTTAACATTTTTGAAATCCTAAAGCATGTGAAGTACCTCATTTTTGACTCAATACATATGAACTTGCGTGGCTGAGTACCACAATTGGCATATTTGTTCAGCCTAGAGAAACCAGTTCACTAAAAATGATTCATAATACCTAGAAGTCACTTTGTGCAAAGAAAGAAAAAAATTTATTTAGTTATTTTTTTTTTTAATTTATAACCACATCTTAGAGTGGATCGCCCTGTCCAAGGCCCTCGGACGTAGGTCACTTCTAGATGGACAAGGTTACAATTGCTGGAAAGATATGCTCTTTTCCTGTTTGGCTTAGCCTACCCAAGTTATTACACCCTGGGTCGAGTGGTGAGCATGAATTAGTGACCCAGGGTCGTCGGGACTGGAACCCGAGATCTTCAACCTGCTATGCGAACATGTTTGACCACTAGGCTATCACGCCCACATAACTTCATTACCGATGATTAGGGCTGGGCACTTCGAATTAAATACTAAATTATTCGAATCACCGCTTTTTTCTTTCAGGCTCATATTTGTATGTATCTAACCATCTGTTCTTAAATCTGTCCCAGTCGATAATTAAATTTTGGTCAAGCATTTGCCACAGAATTGCTCATCTTCCCTATTACCATCTATCAGTGATTCATTGGAGTTGCAAGTAATCTTCTAATAAGCATCAATCGAAAATACGGCACGACAGACTGCTAATTATTAGCTATGCAATTGGGTTGGACTTACTGCAGCACCATTGATGTTATTTTCATGTGACCTGGCCAGAGCCCGACCGATAAAGCATTTCCGGAAAAAACTCTCACATGTGATCCTCCTTTGTGATATTCCAAACTTCATCAGGACAGTTAGAGATTCGTGGCTCAAAGCGTATTCCAAACGCTTTTACCGATAGAGGTAATCAAGATTATAAAACACCAACAAGTTACAATTCCACTATCAAGCAGCGCCCCTGGAGTTTTTTAAGGGGAGGTTGGGGGGAGGAGAGACCAAATCAACCGCTACTAATTTTACAATACCCTGTAGGTCCTGGCAATAGAATTAGTCCACCGTATTCCCTGTATGTCACTTGCAAGAAAGGGCTAGAAGGAAACAAAGAAATGTTAGATGCTTTGTATTCGCCCAGGACGGTTACTACTCTCTGCTGATTTTAGTTGCTTTTGCTTTCCACTTACGTCCTTCTGTCTTGTTAACCAGTCAGGATAATCAGAGATTTGTAGCCCCAAGCCTAATTCTAAATCCCTTTTTTTATTGAATTTGACTCTAAGCAAGGCCGGAAGCAGCTCCCAAAGGGAATCAACCAACAGCCACTCAATAGCAGAGAGTGGCTGATCAACTTCAGTGATCAACTGAAAGATGTAGTACCAGCAACCACACTCTAAACAAAAAACATCCTCAACAGAACTGAACCATTATGGTAAGGTGCGGTGAGCGGTATCTGCCCTGGGCGATCATCAAACCATCTACCACTTTTTTGCTTCCTTTTGGTCGCTTCTTATGACACGCTGGAAACACATTAAGGCTATTCTAAAGCTCGTACCTACAGTTATCAGTTTACACATGATTCTAAATCACTATTCTCTATCGACTATACCTTTTGAGCAATGGAATTTGTTATCTTGATTAATTAATTCTTATTAATTGAATTCTTAAATGCTGAAAAGTACAAGCAGTTTTAATATGCAAGATGTACATGTCTGAACAAGATTTTTAAAAGTTTTTGTACTCAATTTATGATGTCATAATAAGTGCACAGGTGTAATTAATTCGTTTCATATTTATTTCCTCACTGCTTGGTGGCGAAACCGCCAAATATCCATACAGGAGATAATGGCCTAGAATAGGGATCAACTTGTGTGATGTTCCACTATGTTATAGAGAATTTAGAAATAGTATTCAATATTTTATATTCGATTTATCATAAGTCTTATGGAATTGTGAGTTGCCCATCCCTAACCGTAAACCAGTTCCCTTTTGGTACAAAATAGGGATATCACTTTTGGATTTAAGATCTGAATGAATTTGAATATATGCTGATTCTATTTTTTATGATACGATGAGGGCTTTGAGCTGAGATTACATCAAGAATTTTTAAATTTTGCGTATATTTCAAATCAATGTGTTGAAAATTTTCGGCCATATATATTATATTCGAATTTTTCAATAACTTTCTCATAATTGAATCAGATTCAATTCATAATGAAATGATTTCAGATTTAATTTGAAAATAAATGTACCTGTGACAACCCTCAGCACAAACCTTGTGACAGGGCAGGCTGGAGGTGGCAGTTTGCCTGACAAATGTTTGCACATTATGTCATAAAGGTTTGGAATCTTTGAGACAAATTATACATAAAATGCTTAACATTTTTGAAATCAAAAATCATGTGAAGTACCTCATTTTTGACTCAATACATACGTACTTGCGTGGCTAAGTACCACAATAGGCATATTTGTTCAGCCTAGAGAAACTAGTTCACTAAAAATGATTCATAATACCCAGAAGCCACTTTGTGCAAACAAAAAAAAAATTTATTTGGTTCATTTTTTTTTTAATTTATAATCAAATCTTAGAGTGGATCGCCCTGTCCAAGGCCCTCGGACGTAGGTCACTTCTCCAGGGACGGGGTTACAATTGCTGGAAAGATATGATCTTTTCCTGTTCGGCTTAGCCTACCCAAGTTATTACGCCCTGGGTTGAGTGGTGAGCATGAATTAGCGACCCAGACTCGTCGGGATTCGAACCCGAGATCTTCAACCTGCTATGCCAACATGTTTGACCACTAGGCCATCACGCACACATAACTGCATTATCGATGATTAGGGCTGGGCACTTCGAATTAAATACTAAATTGTTCGAATCAATCAGCATTATTCGAATCACTGCTTTTTCTTTCAGGCTCATATTTTTTATTTATTTAACTATCTGTCCTTTAACCTGTCCCAGTCGATAATTAAATTTTGGTCAAGCATTTGCCACAGAATTGCTCACCTTCTCTATTACCATCTATCAGTGATTCTTTGGAGTTGTAATTAATCTTCTAGTAAGCATCAATCGAAAATACGGCACTGCAGACTGCTAATTAATAGCTTTGCAATTGGGTTGGACTTACTGCAGTACCATTGCTGTTATTTTCATGTGACCTGGCCAGAGCCCGACCGATAAAGCATTACCGGCAAAACTCTCACATGTGATCCTCCTTTGTGGTATTCCAAAGTTCATCAGGACAGTTAGAGATTCGTGGCTCAAAGCGTATTCCAAACGCTTTTACCGATAGAGGTAATCAAGATTATAAATCACCAACAAGTTAAAATTCCACTATCAAGCAGCGCCCCTGGAGTTTTTTAAGGGGCGGTTGGGGGACCAAATCAACCGTTACTAATTTTACAATACCCTGTAGGTCCCAGCAATAGAGTTAATCCACCGTATTCCCTGTATGTCTTGCAAGAGATGACTAAAAGGAAATAAAGAAATGTTAGATGCTTTGTATTCGCCCAGGACGGATACTATTCTCGACTGATTTTAGTTGCTTTTGCTTTCCACTTAAGTCCTTCTATCTTGTCAATCAGTCAGGACAATCAGAGATTTGTAGCCTTAAGCGTAATCCCAACTCCCTTTTTTTATTGAAATTCACTCTAAGCAAGGCTGGAAACAGCTCCCAAAAGGAATCAACCAACAGCCACTCAATAGCAGAGAGTGGCTGATCAACTTCAGTGATCAACTTAAAGATGTAGTACCAGCAACCACACTCTAAACGGAAAACATCCTCATCAGAACTGAAAGTTTATGAAACTAGACAAACTAGTTCACTAAAAATGATTCATAAGACCTAGAAGCCACTTTTGTGCAAACAGAGAAAAAAATATAGTAGGACGTAGGCCACTTCTAGATGGACAGGGTTACAATTGCTGGAAAAATATGATCTTTTCCTGTTTGGCTTAGCTTACCCTAGTTATTACACCCTGGGTCGAGTGGTGAGCATGAATTAGCGAGCCAGACTCGCCGGGACTCGAACCCGAGATCTTCAACCTGCTATGCCAACCACTAGGCCATCGTGCTCACACAACTGCATTACCTATGATTAGGGTTGGGCACTTCGAATTGAAAACTAAATTATTCGAATCGATTAGCATTATTCGAATCACCACTTTTTTCTTTCAGGGTCATATTTGTATGTATCTAACTATCTGTTCTTAATTCTTTCTCAGCCGATAATTAAATTTTGGTCAAGCATTTGCTACAGAAGTTAGACTTACTGCAGTACCATTGCTGTTATTTTCATGTGACCTGGCCAGAGCCCGACCGATAAAGCATTACCGGCAAAACTCTCACATGTGATCCTCCTTTGTGATATTCCAAACTTCATAGGGACAGTTAGAGATTCGTGGCTCAAAGCGTATTCCAAACGCTTTTACCGATTGAGGTAATCAAGATTATAAATCACCAACCAGTTACAATTTCACTATCAAGCAGCGCCTCAGGAATTTTTAAGGGACATTTGGGGAGGAAGACCAAATCAACTGTTACTAATTTCCCAATAATCTGTAGGTCCCACTGTATGACGCTTGCAAGAGATGGCTAGAAGGAAACAAAGAGATGTTAGATGCTTTGTATTCTCCCAGGACGGATACTGCTGTTTACTTATTTTAGTTGCTTTTGCTTTCCACTTACGTCCTTCTATCTTGTCAACCAGTCAGGATAATTGGAGATTTGTAGCCCCAAGCCTAACTCTAACTCCCTTTTTTATTGAAATTGACTCTAAGCAAGGCCGGAAGCAGCTCCCAAAGGGAATCAATCAACAGCCACTCGATAGCAGAGAGTGTCACATTATATCATAAAGGTTTAGAATCTTTGAGACAAATTGTACATAAAATGATTAACATTTTTGAAAACCTAAAAACTTTGAAGTTTCTCATTTTTGACTCAACATACGTACTTGCCTAGCTGACCACCATAATAACCACATTTGTTCAGCCTAGAGAAAATAGTTCACTAAAAATGATTCATAATACCTGGAAAACACTTTGGGCAAACAAACAAAAAAATTTATGTTGATTTTGAAATAAAATTTGTTGGACATTACTATATGCAACAGCTATGAAATTTGTCTGTATCATACAATTTGAGCTATGTTATTTAGAATAGGGAAAGATTTTTTATTTGTAGATTCTCAATAATAATTTTAAATTGTTGATTCAGGTATTGTCCCAGCATCTTTCTTAAAAAATTAAAAAAAAATAGGTTTCAGCTGTCGACTGTTTTCTAGACATCTGTCAGCTTCTACCTAAGTATAAGTTTTTATCTGTTTCACCATCATATTAATTTTTTTTTTGTAAAAATGATCTTAAATTGTTGCTATTACTTAATTTAATATTTGTTTTGTTAGCCTTGTTCCTTCCTATCTTTTTAACAATGTGACTCAGTATTGGGCCGTCACATTTTTGTCGTCCATATGTTCTGGTTTAGATCAGACCAATCCGACACAAATACCAGTTGATATTTACTAACAAAGATTTGTAATTTGTCGTAGTTTGGGCTAAAGTTCAGGAAAATGTTGAATTAGAGCAAATAGGAAATCCTATGTTTGATTAATCCAAGCCCAGAACCTCTAGCTCCAACGAGGACACATTTATGAACGATTCATTAAATTTGAACTTTAGGGCTCGGTGGCCACCTGGTTTTAGGTGGATACTCTTTAAACAGATTGTAAGAATTGATTTTCGAGCAAATGCCAGTTTTTTACGCTGCACACTTTTTCATTTTTTAAAAAAAAATCCTCTACCCTACAAGGTAATTTATATAGGGTCGGCACGCTTGCTGGCTAAATGTAATGGACCTATGGTAGAATGCTCTTTTAAGGAAATTGGTACGATGGCAGGGTTCTCGTGTGAGAAGCACCGGTTTGTGGAATATACTTTTTTTCTTCCCAAATAGTATTTGCCAAATAATATTTTTGCACCATCCTCATGCTAGTTATTTTTTTCATTTAAATTTGCTCAGAGTAAGGACAGAACCAGTACCAAAAAGGAACCAGCTAACGCCCACTTTTTAACAATAAGGTATTATAAAAGATGAAGTACCAGCTACTGCACTCTTGATAGAAAACATCCCAAACAGAACTGAACTGCTTCGACAAAGTGCATTGAGTGGTATCTGCCCTGAAGGACTGTATTTCCATTTTCTAGCTTTCCTGATTTCAGATTTTTCGCCAGCTACCAAGGTTACATAGATTACTGTAATTGAAGTTTAATAGTCAAATGTGCAATTAAACTGTCGGGATATGTTATATCGGTCAAATTATGATATCGGCTGACAATATATATCGATCTATTTCTAGTTAAAACTAAATGTCATCGCACTCTGAATGTGCAAGTGTCGAGTTAGGTTGATGGGCTTTATTTAATGAAATGAACAAGTACAATACAATTTTAACATGATGTGCAAAAGTTCGAGTCTAGATTTAGCTGAATGCATACATGCAGATTCAGCTAAATGTGTAAATAATCGGTGGTTTACTAAAGTGAGGTTTAGTAAATATGCGTGTCTGCAGCTGGAATGACATATTCATTTTAAATACGCAAGATTGGATACAGGTGGAGCGGGCAACATTGATAGTGCTAGAGAAGATATAAAACAACAATTTTAAATTAAATGTGCCAGTCAATGATTCAAATTTGATTTTTCCCATAAAGTACAGAAAAACAAGTTGATAAAGATAGATAATTAATGTTAATATATTATTTAATCATAGTCCACGATATTATCTGTATTATATGATATCACTTAAGTATGTTAAACACAATACTGCTACACTCACAAAGTATGGTGTTCAGAGGCTAGTGGCAATCGCCTGATAGAGACTTTTTCTCTCATATATCATTTATGCTTAATGTAGTTAGTCGTATGTGCTCACTTTATTTCGTGTTGTGTATTGTTGATGGGGATAAAACCTCCAACCTCTTTCCAGTTTTTTTTTTTCTAAACTTAACCATAGATGTTTTATTTTAAATATGTTTTCTTACCTTTACAGCTAAATCTTGCTATCGATGAGACAAGAGGCTATTTGCAATATGACTTTGAAGCCGCCTTTCGCTATCTTTTAGTGTTATTGCTGAACTCTCTGTTTTATCCTTTGAGTTTTTTCATGACTCTGGTAGCAAACTCATCAAGATGGCCCTTTTTAGTTGCCTTTGGGCTATATTTGCGCGTTTTTCTAGCTTATAGAATGTTCTCCATAAAGTAGGATAGAATTTGTCCTGTAAAGAGGAAAGCTGAAAATATGGCTCAACTATATGGCGAATTACAACCTCCTGTGTAGACAGCCATTAGAGGGCAATGATTATTCGGCCAAATGAGTCTCTGACTCATTTTACCTACATGGATATAGTTGGTGGGGGAAGTCGTACGCATTGCTGTTGTGAACAACCCTGTACCGGCAAGATGGGTTCAACAAACCTCTCACCTTACCATCCTTTGCGGGATTCAAATTTTTGTCATGACAATTTAGAGTGGGTACATATGGTTCTAAATACCTTTCTCTACCAAGTATAACTTTTGACAAACCAAATTCGTTATCTTAACTAATTAATTGAGTATTTAATTCCTAAATGCTAAAAAGCACAGGCAGTTTTAATATCCAAAATGTACAGGTCTGGGCAAAATTTAAAAAGTTTTTAATAATCATTTATGATGTCATACAGAAGTGATGACATATTGAGTACTAAAGTGGTAATTAGTTTTATTATTCATTTCTTCACTAAATCATGCCGGAGATAATGACCTAAAATAAGAATCAATTTGTAAGCGGTGAAAGGGTATGAAAACTTTTAAGAGCTTTATTATATTTTAATGACTAACAAGGTCAAACAATCTATACTTACATTTGGTCAGAGAGTGGCGGGAATGACTATTTTTGCAAACATTCAGTCCGTCCCTGTGTGAAAAAAATCCACCACCACACCCATAATTTGAATATTGAATGCTTGTATATTTGCAATTGCTGGTAGTGATAAGCACATCTGGTTTCTTTCAATTTAGTATAAAATACTGAATACCCAATTGTCGATAATCAATGATAGAATCGTATAAGATGGATTTTTCAGATATTTTCATTCCACTCCAGATGATATATTATGTAACAATTTTTTGATTGTCCAAATCAATTTTCTCTGTCATGGGCCATACAAATCATAATATCAAGTGTTGCCTAACTTGTCATATGGTTCACTCATTCAGAAGTTTGTAATACAATGACTTTTGAACATTTATCAGAACTTCATTATTTTGTTTCAGATCAACAAACTCGATGCTAGAAGCAATAAGAAGATGGGTGTGAGTGGGTTTGCTTCTCTTGGTAATCTAATTCGTAAACGTGAAACCCAGGATCTCAGTTTGGCTGAGTGCAATCTGACATCTGAAGAAATCGATGCATTCAACAAAGAACTTGGTGACGCCACTGTAAGTATTTGTTTCATTGATTTTATACTTTGGATTAGGATGAAGATTTATTGATTGAAGGAGCGCAACTAGGGGGTTTTGTTTAATGGCTTGTCAGTCTGCGATCTTTCATATGGGGAAAAGCCACAATCACTTTAACTAGTGATGCAATGTGTTTATTTAAAAAATGGGAGGTAGTTTGATTCTAATCCGCTTATTATACATTTTGTCCGTCTCTGATGGTAGGATATAGCGCCATGTTCTTATGAATCAGTGAACCTTCATGTCCAATCATCTAATCAAAAATTCGTTCCACTCGCATTCCCACTGAGCTTGTTTGTATGAGTTGTATCTATTTTGGTACTGTATTCAATTAATATTTAACAAAGACAATAACTTAATTCCGGAGATGTTGAGATGTTTATTATGCGTGTTATCGATTCTAGATCATGACTTAGAACTTAGGACTGTTATTACATCTTCTGTGGCATTTGTCAGTTGGGAAAATAATTAACGAATAAGATTAATAATATTTATTAAAATAAACTATTTTATTATCAATGGTATGTAGCTTTCTAAAGCATCTATACTTGATCTAATTGGCGCAAATTGACTTTTACTTCTTAAAGAACCAGCAAGTCTTGGGAAGATTCCTATAAAATACATTAGAAAAATTTTTAGTTTCTGATTTTATTTTTATTAAATTTTCTGATTGTCATACATTTGCTATGACACCTTACAGGCCTAGATTTTGCAAAAAGCAAAGAAAATATATTTCAATAGTATTTATATTAAATATGGCACACTCTGCATTTCCACATATGGTGAATCTATATACCACATTTGGAGTACAATTTTTTTTTTAAACATTCGACACTATCTGCTGAATTAACCGAAACCGGTATTCAAAATTCGACAATTGTGGAATCTAAGAATATATTTTGTTAATAAATATGATTTCGTTAGCAGTGATAAACGTTTCAAAATACCCATCTGAAAAATCTAAACTTGGCAAATTTAGTGCTAATTGTTTTGGAATATGAAAAAAAATTCATTCTGCTGTTTAAAATAGCCATTTATAAGATAGAATTTTGTGCCAAATTAACGAAATTTGATCACCCGTGTCCTTTCTATTGACCATGACTGGGCAGTTTTGTGGGCACAATGACCCGGTGGGTAAATATATTGGCATCGCAGACAAGATCGGCTCGTTCGTCCTTGCCCACCACTCAACCCAGGGTGTAATAACCTGAGCAGGCTATGCTGAACAGTAAAGGTCATATCTTTCCAGCAATCTTAACCATGTCCACCTATAAGTGGTCGCTGTAACAAGGTCTTGGTCAGGGCGATCCACTCCAAGAAGTGACTATAAAAAAAATTCAAATTCCACGATTGTGAAATGAAAGTGAATCGTGAAATAAAATTCGAAATCCCATACCTGTGTGATGGTAGGATAATTTTGTTATATATTAGCCATATTTTCAATAAAGATTGGAATATTTGTTACCAATGATTAGGGCTGGGCACTTCGAATCGAATACTAAATTATTCGAATCAGCTAGCATTATTCGAATCACTCGCTTTTATTTCTTTCAAGCTCATATTTGTATGTATCTAACCATCTTTTCTTAAACCTGTCCCAGTCGATAATTAAATTTTGATCAAGCATTTGCCACAGAATTGCTCATCTTCTTTATTACCATCTATCAGTGATTCATTGGAATTGCAACTGGTTATCAGTTCTTAAATCTGTTCCAGTCACAGCCAGGGATGTGGTCATCTTTATCACCATCTATCAGTGATTCATGTTTAACAATACAAATTTATTGGAAATATTTTTGAAGTGCAGTCGCAGGCATTTTGAAACTTGCCCAGTGGAATTATCTTTCTCTATGCTCTTAGTACGCGAGCTGTAATCTCACTCTCGCAAGAGCAAGACTCTGTTTTTGAACAAACCGTCCATTTGGAAAGAAGTGTGATCTCTCGTATGCGTTAGACTAGAGAGTGGCAAGCAGGTGTTCAGACAGATACAGAGCTGTCTTGGCCATGACCTGATATTGGGCATAATCTCTGTGATGGCTTCTTCGATTAAATTGACCGCCATTAATTAACGGAAGTATGAATAGTAATAGAGAAGTGACAAACAGCATACGCATCTGCATTGTTGTACGTTAATCGCATCCACATGCCTGCAAAGCAGAGCAAAGCAAACCGTCCCCGTTGTCCAGCAAAACTCTCACATGTGATCCTCCTTTGTGGGATTCCAAACCTCATCAGGACAGTTAGAGATTCTAGGCTCAAAGCATATTCCAAACGCTTTTACCGATTTTTGCTTTCCACTTACATTCTATCATGTCAACCAGTCAGGACAATCTAGAGATTTGTAGCCTTAAGCATAATCCTAACTCCCTTTTTTATTGAAACTGACTCCAAGCAAGGCCGGAAGCAGCTCCCAAAGGGAATCAACCAACAGCCACTCAATAGCAGAGAGTGGCTGATCAACCGAATCAACTTCAGTGATCAACTGAAAGATGTAGTACCAGCAACCTCACTCTAAACGTAAAACATCTTCTACAGAATTGAACCTTTATGGTGAGGTGCGGTGAGTGGTATCTGCCCTGGGCGATCATTACACTATCTACCACTTATTTGCTTCCTTTTAGTCGCCTCTTACGACACGCTGGAAACACGTTAGGGCTATTCTAAATCCCGTACCTATAGTTATCAGTTTACACATGCTTCTCATTTATTATTCTTTATCAAGTATAACTTTTGACCAATTGAATTTGTTATCTTGATTAATTAATTCTTATTATTTGAATTTTTAAATGCTTAAAAGTACAAGCTGTCTTAATATGCAAGATGGACATGTGTGAACAAGATTTTAAAAGTTTTTGTAATCCATTTATGATGTCATAATAAGTGCACAGGTGTAATTCGTTTCATATTTATTTCCTCACTACTTGGTGGTGAAACAGCCCAAATATCCTTGCAGGAGATAATGACCTAGAATAAGGGTCGACTTGTGTGGTGTTCCACCGTATTATAGAGAATTTAGAAATAGTATTCAATATTTTATATTCGATTTATCATAAATCTTCTGGAATTGTGAGCTGCCCACCCCTAACCGTAAACCAGTTCCACTTTGATACAAAATAGGGATACCATTTTTAGATTTAAGATCTGAAAGAATTTGAATACATGCTGATTACAAATCAATGTGTTGAAAATTTCGACCATATACATTATATTCGAATTTTTCCATAACTTTTTCATAATTGAATCAGATTTCAATTCATAATGATATGATTTGAGATTTAATTTGAAAATAGATGTACCTGTGACAAACCTCAGCACAAACCTCCTTGTGACAGGGCAGGCTTGAGGTGGCAGTTTGCCTGACAAATGTTTGCACATTATGTCATAAAGGTTCGGAATCTTTGAGGCAAATAATGTATAAAATGCTTAACATTTTTGAAATCATAAAACATGTGAAGTACCTCATTTTTGACTCAATACATACGCACTTGCCTGGCTGAGTACCGCAATAGGCATATTTGTTCAGCCTAGAGAAACAGGTCCATTAAAAATGATTCATAATACCTAGAAGCCACTTTGTGCAAACAAAGAAAAAAATTATTTAGTTATTTTTTTTTACATTAATAACCACTTTTTAAAGTGGATCACCCTGTCCGAGGCCCTCGAACGTAGGTCACTTCTAAATGGACAGGGTTACAATTGCTGAAAAAATATGATCGTTTCCTGTTTGGCTTAGCCTACCCAAGTTATTACACCCTGGGTCGAGTGGTGAGCATGAATTAGCGAGCCAGACTCGACGGGACTCGAACCCGAGATCTACAACCTGCTATACCAACATGTTTAACCACTAGGCCATCGCGCCCACATAACTGCATTATCGATGATTAGGGCTGGGCACTTCGAATTGAATACTAAATTATTCGAATCAATTAGCATTATTCGAATCACTGCTTTTTTCTTTCAGGCTCATATTTGTATGTGTCTAACCATCTTTTCTTAAATCTGTTCCAGTCGATAATTAAATTTTGGTCAAGCATTTGCCACAGAAGTGCTCATCTTCTCTATTTACCATCAATCAGTGATTCATTGCAGTCGTAATTAATCTTCTAGTAAGCATCAATCGAAAATACAGCACTGCAGACTGCTAATTTATAGCTTTGCGATTGGGTTGGACTTACTGCAGTACTGATGGAGGTAATCAAGATTATAAATCACCAACAAGTTACAATTCCACTATCAAGCAGCGCCCCTGGAGTTTTTTAAGGCGAGGTTGGGGGACCAAATCAACCGTTACTAATTTTACAATACCCTGTAGGTCCCAGCAATAGAATTAGTCCACCATATACCCTGCGTGTCGCTTGCAAGTACCTCATTTTTGACTCAATACATACGCACTTACGCACTTGCCTGGCTGAGTACCACAATTAGAGATGGGCCGATGTATCGGTATCGGTGACTTTTGTAGTATCGGTATCGGTACTGGTATCGGAAATTTTCATCACCGATACCGCTGATACCAAAATTGATACCGGATACATCTTTACAACGGAGCGTACAAATACGCTTTATTTACTGATAATAAATGGAAAGACCTCGCATTCCACTGATCTGAAAAATAATTGAAACGGGGCATGTCCCGAGTGAACAATTTTATTTACACTTTGGGTTTTATTAAGTAAAACCCATCAATCCACACACTATATGCTCTTTTTGATGCAGAAAAAAGTGTTAAGGTCGCACTACATGTTTGCGTAGGTTGTGTTTTTTCTGTGTTTGCTTTATGCAAGCGCAGTGCTCTGCATGCATTTCCTCACGTTTTCTATTGAAAAAGAACAGCTTGCTATGAAAGCTACTACAGAGTGTCTTTTTTGCGTTTGTGCTTTGTACGCATGTTAACACGATTACCGCAAATCAATGCAGGTGTGTATTGCCGTTTTTATTTTATTGCTCGAACGTAATGCAACGCATCGGTAAGACAACTTCATGTGTATTGTTGCCTTGGCCTCAATTAGGTGTCACGTTAGTTGTGTAACACGAACATTTGCACTCAATCTTCGGACCCATGTATGCTTAAACGCAGCAACAATTCAGTATATTTTCATCCATTAAAGTTTGCACTCAAATGAATACAAAAGTTCAAGGGTACAAACGTACGTAGACACACACATACGTGGGTGCAACTATAACAAGGGCATAAGTATGTCAATACAAAAAGGCATTTAAAATATTTAACAAAGTACTCGGTATCAGCGGTATCGGAATATAAATTACGAAGGTGGTATCGGTACTTGTATCAGTATCGGCGAAAATTTTGGTATCGGCCCATCTCTAACCACAATAGGCATATTTCTTCAGCCTAGAAAAATTTTGTTCACTAAAAATGATTCATAATACCCAGAAGCCACTTGCCACTTTGGGCAAACAAACAAAAAAATTTATGTTGATTTTGCAATAAAATTTGTTGGACATTACTATATGCGACAGCTATGAAATGTGTCTGTATCATACAATTTGAGCTATGTCATTTGGAATTGGGAGAGATTTTTTATTTGCAGATTCTCAATAATAATTTCGAATTGTTGATTCAGATATTGTTCCTGAATTTTTCCTAAAAAAATTTGAAAAATAGGTTCCAGTTGTCAACTATTTACTAGACATCAGTCAGCTTCTAACAAAGTATAAGTTTTTCTCTGTTACCATCATATTATTTTTTGTCAAAATGATCTTAAGTTGTTGCTAATACCTAATTTGATTTGTTGTCCTTGTTCCTTTCCCATCTTCTTAACAATGTGACTCAGTATTGGGTCTGTCACTTTTTGTTGTCCATATGTTCTGGTTTAGATCAGACCAATCCGACACAAATAGCAGTTGATATTTACTACCAAAGATATGTAATTTGTCGTAGTTTGGGCTAAAGTTCAGGAAAATGTTGAATTAGAGCAAATAGGAAATTATATGTTTGATTAATCTAAGACCAGAACCTCTAGCTCCAACGAGGATATATTTATGAACGATTCATCAAATTTGAACTTTAGGGCTCGGTAGCCAACTAAATTTAGGTACTATGGTAGAATGCTTTTTAAAGGAAATTGACACGATAGCAGTGTTCTCGTGTGAGAAGCTCCGGTTTGTGGAATATACTTTTTTTCTTCCCAAATAGTATTTTTGCACCATCCTCATGCTAGTTATTTTTTTCATTCAAATTGGCTCAGAGTAAGGACAGAACCAGTGCCAAAAAGGAACCAGCTAACGGCTACTTTTTAACAATAAAGTATTATGAAAGATGAAGTACCAGCAACTGCACTCTTAATAGAAAACATCCCAAACAGAACTGAACTGCTTTGACAAAGTGCATTGAGTGGTATCTGCCCTGAAGGACTGTATTTCCATTTTCTAGCTTTCCTGATTTCAGATTTTTCGCCAGCTACCAAGGTTACATAGATTACTGTAATTCAAGTTTAATAGTCAAATGTGCAATCAAACTGTCGGGATATGTTATATTGGTCATATTATGATATCGGCTGACGATATATATCGATATATTTCTAGTTGAAACTAAATGTCATCGCGCTTTGAATGTGCAAGTGTCGATTTAGGATAATGTGCTCTATTTAATGAAATGGATGAGTACAATTTTAACATGATGTGCAAAAGTTCGAGTCTAGATTTAGCTTAATGCATACATGCAGATTTAGCTAAATGTGTAAATAATTGGTGGTTTACTAAAGTGAGGTTTAGTAAATATGCGTGTCTGCAGCTGGAATGACATATTCATTTTAAATACGCAAGATTGGATACAGATTGAGCGGGCAACCTTGATAGTGCAAGAGAAGATATAAAACAACAATTTCAAATTAAATGTGCCAGTCAATGATTCAAATTTGATTTTTCCCATAAAGTACAGAAAAACAAGTTGATAAAGATAGATAATTAATGTTAATATATTATTCAATCATAATCCATGATATTATCTGCATTATATGATATCACAGTAAGTATGTTAAACACAATACTGCTACACTCACAAAGTATGGTTTTCAGAGGCTAGTGGCAATCGCCTGATAGAGACTTTTTCTCTCATATATCATTTATGCTTAATGTAGTTAGTCGTATGTGCTCACTTTATTTTGTGTTGTGTATTGTTGATGGGGATAAAACCTCCAACCTCTTTGCAGTTTTTTTTTCTAAACTTAACACTGGGTGTTTTTTTTTAAATATGTTTTCTTACCTTTACAGCTAATTCTTGCTCTCAATGAGACATGAGACTATTTGCAATATGAATTTGAAGCCCCCTTCCGCTATCTTTTAGGGTTATTGCTGGACTCTTTGTTTCATCTTTCGAGTTTTTTTAGTGACTCTGGTAGCACATTCATCAAGATGGCTCATTTTAGTTGCCTTTGGGCTATATTTGCGCCTTTTTCTAGGTTCTAGAATACTATTCTCTACCAAGTATAACTTTTGACAAACTAAATTCGTTATCTTAACTAATTAATTGAGTATTTAATTCCTAAATGCTAAAAAGCACAGGCAGTTTTAATATCCAAAATGTACAGGTCTGGGCAAAATTTAAATAGTTTCTAATATTCCAGTTATGATGTCATACAGAAGTGATGACATAATGAGTAATAATGTGGTTATTAGTTTTATTATTCATTTCCTCACTACTTGGTGGTGAAACAGCTGAAAAATCATGCCGGAGATGATGGCCTAAAATAAGGATCAATTTGAAAGCGGTGAAAAGTGTATGAAAACTTTTAAGAGTTTTATTATATTTTTAAATGACTAACAAGGTCAATCCATACTTACATTTGGTCAGAGAGTGGAGGGAATGACTATTTTTGCAAACATTCAGTCCGTCCCTGTATGAAAAAATCCACGACACCCATAATTTGAATATTGAATGCAGTAATTTTTGCAATCGCTGGAAGTGATAAGCACATCTGGTTTATTTCGATTCAGTAGAAAATACTGTAAAATCAATTGTCGATCATCAATGATAGAATCGTATAAGATGGATTTTTCAGATATTTTCATTCCACTCCAGGTGATATATTATGTAACAATTTTCTGATTGTCCAAATCAATTTTCTCTATCATGGGCTATACGAATCATAATATCAAGTGTTGCCTAACTTGTCATATGGTTTCACTCATTCAGAAGTTTGTAATACAATGACTTTTGAACATTTATCAGAACTTCATTATTTTGTTTCAGATCAACAAACTCAATGCTGGGTGGAATAAGAAGATGGGTGCGAGTGCGTTTGCTTCTCTTGGTAATCTTGTTCGTAAACGTGAAACCCAGGATCTCAGTTTGGCTGGGTGCGATCTGACATCTGAAGAAATTGATGCATTCAACAAAGAACTCGGTGACGCCACTGTAAGTATTTGTTTCATTTATACTTTGGATTGGGATGAAGATTTATTGATTGAAGGAGCGCAACTAGGGGGTTTTGTTTAATGGCATGTCAGTCTGCGATCTTTCATATGAGGGAAAGCCGCAATCACTTTAACGAGTGATGCAATGTGTTTATTTAAGAAATGGGTGGTAGTTTGATTCTAATCCTCTTATTATACATTTTGTCCGTCTCTGATGGTAGGATATAGCGCCATGTTCTTATGAATCAGTGAACCTTCATGTCCAATCATCTAAAAAAAATCCGTTCCACTCGCATTCCCACTGTGCTTATTTGTATTTGTCGTATCTACTTGGTACCGTATTCGATTAATAATTAACGAAGACAATAACTTAATTCCGGAGATGTTGAGATGTTTATTATGCGTGTTATCGATTCTAGATCATGACTAAGAACTTAGGACTGTTGTTACATCTTCTGTGGCATTTGTGAGTTAGAAAAATAGTTAACGAATAAGATTAATAATATTTATTGAAATAAACTATTTTATTATCAATGGTATGTAGCTTTCTAAAGCATCTATACTTGATCTAATTGGCGCAAATTGACTTTTATTTCTTAAAGAACCAGCAAGTCTTGGGAAGATTCCTATAAAATACATTAGAAAATTTTTAGTTTCTGATTTTATTTTTATTGAATTTTCTGATTGTCATACATTCGCTATGACACCAAACAGGCCTAGATTTTGGAAAAAGCAAATAAAATATAGTTCAATAGTATTTATATTAAATATGGCACACTCTGCATTTCCACATGGTGAATCTATATACCATTTTTTTTAGTACAATTTATTTTAAACATTCGACACTGTCCGCTGAATTGATCAAAACCGGAATTCAAAATTCGACAACTGTGGAATTGAAGAAAACAGTTTATTAATAAATATGATTTCATTAGCAGTGATAAATTGTTTAAAATACCTATCAGAAAAAACTAAATTTTTCAAATTTAGTGCCCATTGTTTTGGAATATGAAAAAAAAATTCATTCTGCTGTTTAAAATAGCCATTTGTAGAATAGAATTTTGTGCCCAATTAACAAAATTTGATCACTTGTGTCCTTTCAATTGACCAGAATGGCATATTTGTTGGCACAATGACCGGGTTGTTAAATATATCGGCATCGCAGACAAGATCGGATCGCTCATCCTTGCCCACCACTCAACCCCAGTTGTATTAACCTGGGCAGGCTATGCTGAACAGAAACGATCATATCTTTCCAGCAATCCTAAGCATTTCCACCTATAAGTGGTTGTTGTAACAGGGCCTTGGTCAGGGCGATCCACTCCATGAAGTGACTATACAAAAATTAAAATTCCACAATTGTGAAATGAAATTGAATCGTGAAGTAAAATTCAAAATTCCATACTTGTGTGTAAGGGTAGGATAATTTTGATATATATGAGCCATATTTTCAATCAAGATTGGAGTATTTTATTACCGATGATTAGGGCTGGGCATTTTGAATGGAATACTAAATTATTCTAATCAGCTAGTATCATTCGAATTGCTCGCTCGCTTTTTGTCTTCCAGGCTCATATTTGTATGTATTTAACTGGTTATCAGTTCTTAAGTCTGTTCCAATCACAGAGACAAATGTGTTCATCTTCTTTATCACCATCTATCAGTGATCCATGTTTACAAAACATATTCATTGAAAATATTTTTGACTGCGGTCTCAGGCACATTTGAACTTGCCCAGTGGAATTATCTTTTCTATGCTCTTAAGACACGAGCTTTAATCCTGCTCTCACAAAAGCAAGTGCTTTGTTTCTTCGACAAACCGTCCGTTTGGAAAGAAGTGTAATCTCTCGTATGTCTTAGACTAGAGAATGGCAACCAGGTGTTCAGAGAGAAACAGAGCATGACCTCATAATGAGCTTCATTAAAAATTGAATAAAGATGATTGATTAAATATGTTTCTGAAATTAACGAAGGTTCAAAGTAATAAATGCACCGTAAGACAGGGATTTCAATTCAAGCAAATCTTTCCAAATTTGAATTTTTTCAAAATATGAATATGGGTAAGCTTTCATTTAAGATCATTTGTCTCATTCTATAATATTGGTGAAAGTTCACGGCATGAGTATAGAATCTCCAAACTCTAAGAAATATTTTGTTCACACATTTTTGAGGTTTTGGCATAGGCTTTGTAAAACTGTACAATTTAGAGTCTGGAGAATACATGTATAATTATCGTGATACTGATAGCCGAAGAGGATCCACGATCAGTGATTCTTAATGACTTGACCTGCGTGACCAATCAATTTAGTGTTATATATTTTGTGCATAATTCTGATAGTAGCTTACAATGAAATTATCGTCTGATCGTCAACTGCAAATTTAACGATGATGATGCAAAAATTAGCATTATGCTATGCATGATTGGAGCATCATCATTTAACGCTCGTGTATGACGGACACCGGAACTGACCGTGGTAGTGATATCATATTCTTCGATTCCACATTCGTAAAATTTTGAATTTGCGCATCATGTAATTTCAAGGTAATTTTCTCAGAATTTGCCATTTTTTAGATTCTTTGGAAAGAAATATCAAGAAAATATATTATATATATCAGTATCTTCAATAAAAATCAAATTATAAATGAAACTTTATTCCTTTTCACTTCAGTCATTTCGAATATATACTGATATATATATATATATAAAATAATTCATTACAATTTTAGAATTTTGATTTTGGCATTTTCGAAATCCAAAGGTAATTTGGGTTGGGTTCGGCATGTTTAGATCTTTTGGAACGATATTTCAAGCAATATATTATGGTTAATAAAATAATTTATTTTTATTTGTAAATTCTGCTAATGAATAGTGAAATATATTCTTTCGATTCCACAATTGTTGAATTTGGCGTCTATTGAAAATTCCGAGAAATTTTGGGCTGATTTTGCCATGCATAGATTCTGTAGAAAGATATAATATAGCAATATATTACTGGTAATGAAATATTAATGTTTTATTTGCGAAATCCGTTTGATAGATATCAAAATATAGGCTTCGATTCCATAGTTTGGAAAATTTGGAAAATTCATCTCGTCGTATTTAATATAGATAACCAAATTGTATCTTAGCAAGTAAGAATATCAGCAAATTTGATAAAAATTAAATCACAAAAGAAACTTCTCACTTCGGACAATTCGATTACACTTTTGTATAAACCAACACCCAGGTACCTTGGATAAAACTCGAAATGAAAATTCGGCACCCAATATACCTTTTTTGCGTTCCAAAGGCTATTTCTGGTTCTGGTTAAACTTACGGTAACATACATTTTTTGGCCAATTTTGGACTGTTGATGAAATAAGTCTTATGAGGCTCAGAACGCATCAAAATTATGGGGTATCTTACATTTTAAAGCACTTTACTGTGACAACTTATGACTCTGTAATTCAAAAGTTTCTGAAGTTGAAAAAATGCTATGACAAGGAGAATTGAAAACTTTCAACTAGTAATGGGCCGATGTATCGGTATCTGAATCAGTATCGGCAAGTATCGGTGATTTTTGAAGTATCGGAAAATTTGCATCACCTATACCGCCGATACCAAAACCGATACCAGATACGTCTTTTTAAAACGGAGCGTACGAATACGCTTCATTTACTGATGATAAATGGAAAGATCTCGCATTCCACTGCTCTGTAAATTATTAGAACGGGGCATGCCTCGCGTGAACAATTTTATTTACACTTCGGGTTTTATCAAATAAAACCCATCAATCCACTGACTAAATGCTCTTTTTGTTGCATCAAAAGGTGTTGAGGTCGAATTACACGTTTGTGTAGGTTGCGTTTTTCCATGGTTTGTTTGATTATACCATTGCGTTTCATGCAAGCCCAATGCTCTGCATACATCTACGTTTTTCCAATAAAACAAAACGTTTTGCTATGTAAGCTACCGCAAAATGCTTGTTTCTTTTTTTACGCTTGTGAAAGCTACCGCAAAGTGCTTGTTTCTTTTTTTTTTTTACCGCTTGTGCTCTTTTTGTACGCGTGCTTTGTGAACGTGAACATGATTAATGCAAAGCAATGCAGGCGTGTATTGCCGTTTTTTTACTTTATTGCTCGAAACGTAATGCAACGCATCGGTGTGACAACTTCACGTGTTTTGTGGCCTTTAGGTGTCACGTTAGTTGTGTAACCACGAACATTTGCACTCAATCTTTGGACCCTTGTGTGCTTGAACGCAGCAACAATTTATATTTTCATCCATAAAAGTTTGCAATCAAATGGATGCAAGAGTTCATGGGTGCAAACGTACGTAGGTGCACACATACGTGGGTGCAACTATAACAAGGACATAAGTATGTGGATACAGAAAGGCCTTCAACATATTTAACAAAGTACTCGGTATCGGCGGTATTGATATTGGAATATAAATTAAGAAGGTGGTATCGGTACTTTTATCGGTATAATTTTGGTATCAGCCCATCTCTACTTTCAACTCATCACTACCATTTTTATAGCCTTTCATTACCCATACTTTAGGAATGACTGATGTAGTCAACCGTCTGATTTTGTAATTTTGTGTTGTGCACAGTTGGTGAAGACAAACGTGCATCGCTTGTGTATGTTTTCAGAAGTTGTTCCTATCACTTAATTTGATATTGGTTTTGTTATCTTTGTTCCTCCCCATCTTTTTAACAGTGTGACTCAATATTCGGTCTGTCACTTTTTTGTCATCCATATGTTCTGGTTTAGATCTGACAAATCCGTCATAAACAGCACTTTATATTATTTACTACCAAGACCAAAGATTTGTAATTTGTCATAGTTTGGGAGCACATTTATGAACGATGCATTAAATATGACCTTTCCTTGACCCTCAGGGCTCTATGGCCACCTATTAATAGACGGATACTCTATTGAACACATTGCGAAAATTGATTTTGGAGCAAACTACCAGTTTTTTTCGCTACACACTTTTTCTTTTAAAAAGAAAATTACCTCACCCTACAAGGTAATTCCTTTACAGTCGGCACGTTATCTTGCCAAATGTAATGCAACTATGGTAGAATGCTGTTCTAAAGGAAATTGGAACGATAGCAGTGTTCCCATCTGAGAAGCACCGGGTTGTGGAATATACTTATTTTCTTCCCAAATAGTATTTTTATTCATAAATGACAAAGACATAGTGTATTTCAAACTATCAAAAAAAAAAAAATACTTTTGCACCATCCTCATGTAAGTTTTTTTCAATTAAAATTTTCTTCGGTTGAGGCCGAAAGCACATGTAAGTTTTTTTTTTTTTTGCACATGTAAGCTATCATTGGGTCATCAATGGGCGAGTATGAGACGTGGATTTGCGATTCTCAAAGCAAATCCTCAAATTTTTTTTTTGTCATATGTACAGATTTTGCACTTATGCAATAGGTATGTGTACAGCATCCTAAAAAATCTAGTGATTACTAGAATAGCAGAGAGCTTCACAAATTGGAAGCCCAGTGACTGCACATAAACTGAAAACATTCCCATACACAACTGTATAGCTATAGTGGAGTTTGTAGAAAGGTAATTTGTTTTATTTTTTTGTTTCATATTTCTATGTCCTGCCTCCAACGCCAAATCGATATTAAATTAGAAGTGTTTACACAGTTCCATATATTTTGCGTACTTTTCCAAAACTGTCCCTTTTTAAGGCTTATACTTTGCTTCGACTTACGTATTTTTTTCCTTGATCCACGGCAAATTGTGAAAAGTTTTTTATATGAAGACATTAATGTGACTTGCGCACAGGGTGGGACGAAGTTTGCGGGAATGAGAACGCATGTCTTTTTGTTCAGGATATGTATTGTTCATTAACTTTTCAAATAAAATGATGGAATAGACTTTCATTTTATCTAAAGCTTATTACATACCACGACCTCTGCAGTAACCAGCGTAACATCGTTATTATCGGGAAATAATTAAATTTTTGCCAGTTCCGTATCGATGCTTCCAATAACACCACTTTATGTATGTCACAAAAAGACACTAGCTTGTACAGATAGAGGGTGGAGACAATTGGTCCTGTGTTTCCTAGCAAGCCATGTTTATTGCGAATTTTTAGAAACTTGCACCACTGAGGTACCTTGTGATTCTTTTATATATATTTTTTGGGGAGTTGTTTGTTACCACTGATGCTGTGAACCTGTCAAACGCTTTATACACAAGACTTAATTGAGCTAGATCGGCTGAGCCACCTTTGCTGTCTATTTGCATGGTACTGGTACGCGACACTAAGAGTGCTCAGTGTTCCTCGCATGTGAACGACTCTACTGTGCTGACCAGGAAAACAAATGTATTATGACTCTGTAATTCAGGATTTTCGGAAGTTGAAGAAATGTTGTGGTAGAAATTGAACATATTTGAAGGATAATTGAAAACTTTAACCCAACCGCGACCCTTTTTATAGCCCTTCGTGACCCATACTTTAGGAAAGGCTGATGTAGTTCATCCTGTGTCTGATTTTGTTATTTTGTGTGGTGTACAGTTGGTGAAGAGAATCGTGCATAGCTTTTGTATGTTTTCAGCTTTAAACCTGAAAACCCATTTTTTTCTACTCCAGAATTCTTTGCCTCTTGTTTTGTTTTTTAAGAAGAAAATTGATTCATTGATTGTTGATAGGATGGGATTTAGTCTTCATCTTGTGAAGAGGAAAGCTGAAATAGGGCTTGGCCACATGGCGAACCCCGACCTCTAGCTTAGAGACCGGTTTCGAATCGGAGATGACAGACATTTGGCCTAAACTTAACTTGCCCATTATGTGAAGAAAATAGCCTGTTTCAATTCAACCTTCTTGATTGTGATTTTCCTGTTATCTTAATCACTTGTGACATTTAAGGTCTGACTCATTTTACCTGCATGGACATGGTGTTAGAGGAATCCGTGAGCAACACATATTAGAAAAACGTGCACCAGTAGGGGTGTTCAGCCAACATCTTGCCTGCATGTAATCATTCTTTGCATGAATCAAATTTTTGTCAGAACAATCAGAGATTTGTAGCATGAAACTTATTCCCAACTACTTTATTATTGAAATTCACTCTAAGCTCTAAACTTTAAGGCCGGAAGCAGCTTCCAGAGGGAATCACCAACAGCCAATCAATACCAGAGAGCAACTGGAAGATGTAGTACCAGCAACCGACCTCTAAACGGAAAACATCCCCAGCAGAACTGAACCACCATTGTAAGGTGCAGTGAGTGGTATCTGCCCCGGGCGATCATTAAACCTACCACTTTTTGCTAGATAATGGCCTAGAATAGGGATCGACTTGTGTGGTGTCCCACTATGTTATAGAGAATTTAGAAATAGTATTCAATATTTTATATTCAATTTATCATAGATCTTCTGGAATTATGAGTTGCCCATCCCCAACCGTAAACAAGTCTCACTTTGGTACGAAATAGGGATACCATTTTTTATATTTAAGATCTGAATGAATTTGAATACATGCTGATTCTATTTTTTATGATACAATGAGGGCTTTGAGCTAAGATTACATCAGGAATTTTAAAATTTTGCGTACATTTCAAATCAATGTGTTGAAAATTTTGGCCATATATATTATATTCAAATTTTTCCATAACTTCCTCATAATTGAATCGGATTCAATTCAAAATGATAGGATTTGAGATTTAATTTGAAAATAGATTTATTTGTAACAAACCTTAGCACAAAGAATCTTTGAGACAAATTATACATAAAATGCTTGACATTTTTGAAATCCTAAAGCATGTGAAGTACCTCATTTTAGACTCAAAACCTACGCACTTGCCTGGCTGAGTACCACAATAGGCATATTTGTTCAGCCTAGAGAAACTAGTTGACTAAAATGATTCATAATACCCAGAAGCGACTTTGTGCAAACAAAGAAAAAAATTTATTTACCAGTAGGTATTTTTTTTAAAATTTAAAAGCACCTCTTAGAGTGGATCGCCCTGTCCAAGGTCCTCGCACGTAGGTCACTTCTAGAGGGACGGGGTTACAATTGCTGGAAAGATATGATCTTTTCCTGTAAGTTATTACACCTTGGGCAGAGTGGTGAGCATGAATTAGCGACCCAGACTCGTCGGGACTCGAACCCGAGATCTTCAACCTGCTATGCCAACATGTTTAACCACTAGGCCATCATGCCCACATAACTGCATTACCAATGATTAGGGCTGGGCACTTCGAATTGAATACTAAATTAATCGAATCAACGCTTTTTTTCTTTCAGGCTCTTATTTGTATGTATCTAACTATCTGTTTCTTAAACCTGTCCCAGTCGATAATTAAATTTTGGTGAAGCATTTGCCACAGAAGTGCTCACCCTCTCTATTACCATCTATCAGTGATTCATTGGAGTTGTAATTAATCTTCTGGTAAGCATCAATCGAAAATACAGCACTGCAGACTGCTAATTAATAGCTTTGCGATTGGGTTGGTCTTACTGCAGTACCAATGCTGTTATTTTCATGTGACCTGGCCAGAGCCCGACCAATAAAGCATTACCGGAAAAACTCTCACATGTGATCCTCCTTTGTGGGATTCCAAACTTCATCAGGACAGTTAGAGATCTGTGGCTGAAAGCGTATTCCAAACGCTTTTACCGATTGAGGTAACCAAGATTATAAATCATCAACAAGTTACAATTCCACTATCAAGCAGCACCCCAGGAATTTTTTAGGGGGCAATTTGGGGGAGGGGGAAGACCAAATCAACTGTTATTAATTTCCCAATAATCTGTAGGTCCCAGCAAGTAGGTCCCACTGTATGTCACTTGCAAGAGATGGCTAGAAGGAAACAAAGAAATGTTAGATGCTTTGTATTCGCCCAGGACGGATACTACTCTTTACTGATTTTAGTTGCTTTTGCTTTCCACTTACGTCCTTCTATCTTGTCAACCAGTCAGGATAATTGGAGATTTGTAGCCCCAAGCCTAATTCTAACTCCCTTTTTTATTGAAATTGACTCTAAGCAAGGCCGGAAGCAGCTCCCAAAGGAAATCAACCAACAGCCACTCAATAGCAGAAAATAGCTGATCAACTAAATCAACTTCAGTAATCAACTGAAAGATGTGTAGTACCAGCAACCACACTCTAAACAAAAAACATTCTCAACAGAACTGAACCATTATGGCAAGGTGCGGTGAGCGGTATCTGCCCTGGGCGATCATCAAACCATCTACCACTTTTTTGCTTCCTTTTGGTCGCTTCCTACGACACGCTGGAAACACATTAAGGCTATTCTAAAGCTCGTACCTACAGGTATCAGTTTACACATGCTTCTAAATCACTATTGTCTATCGATTATACCTTTTGACCAATGGAATTTGTTATCTGGATTAATTAATTTTTATTAATTGAATTCTTAAATGCTAAAAAGTACAAGCAGTTTTGATATGCAAGATGTACATGTCTGAACGAGATTTTTAAAAGTTTTTGTACTCAATTTATGATGTCATAATAAGTGCACAGGTGTAATTAAATTCGTTTCATATTTATTTCCTCACTTACTTTGTGACGAAACAGCCAAATATCCATGCAGGAGATAATGGCCTAAAATCGGGATCAACTTGTGTGATGTTCCACTATGTTATAGAGAATTTAGAAATAGTATTCAATATTTTTTATATTCGATTTATCACAAGTCTTATAGAATTGTGAGTTGCCCATCGCTAACCGTAAACCAGTTCCCCTTTGGTACAAAATAGGCATACCACTTTTGGATTTAAGATCTGAATGAATTTGAATACATGCTGATTTTATTTTTTATGATACGATGAGGGCTTTGAGTTGAGAATACATCAAGAAATTTTTAAATTTTGCGTACATTTCAAATTATATTCGAATTTTTCAATAACTTTCTCATAATTGAATCAGATTCAATTCATAATGATATGATTTCAGATTTAATTTGAAAAATAAATGTACCTGTGACAACCCTCAGCACAAACCTTGTGACAGGGCAGGCTGGAGGTGGCAGTTTGCCTCACAAATGTTTGCACATTATGTCATAAAAGTTTGGAATCTTTGAAGGAAATTATGTATAAAATGCTTAACATTTTTGAAATACTATAGCATATGAAGTACCTCATTTTTAACTTAATACATACGTACTTGCCTGGCTAAGTACCACAATAGGCATATTTGTTCAGCCTAGAGAAACTAGTTCACTAAAAATGATTCATAAGACCTAGAAGCCACTTTGTGCAAACAGAGAAAAAAAAATTTATTTATTTTTTTTTTTTTTAAATTTATAACCACTTCTTAGAGTGGATCACCCTGTCCAAGGTCCTCGGACGTAGGCCACTTCTAGATGGACAGGGTTACAATTGCTGGAAAAATATGATCTTTTCCTGTTTGGCTTAGCCTACCCTAGTTATTACACCCTGGGTCGAGTGGTGAGCATGAATTAGCGAGCCAGACTCGTCGGGACTCGAACCCGAAATCTTCAACCTGCTATGCCAACATTCCAACCACTAGGCCATCGTGCCCACACAACTGCATTACCTATGATTAGGGCTGGGCACTTCGAATTGAAAACTAAATTATTCGAATCGATTAGCATTATTCGAATCACCGCTTTTTTCTTTCAGACTCATATTTGTATGTATCTAACTATCTGTTCTTAATTCTTTCTCAGCCGATAATTAAATTTTGGTCAAGCATTTGCCACAGAAGTGCTCATCTTCTCTATTACCATCCATCAGTGATTCATTGCAGTCGTAATTAATCTTCTGGTAAGCATCAATGGAAAATACAGCACTGCAGACTGCTAATTTATAGCTTTGCAATTGGGTTGGACTTACTGCAGTATCGTTGCTGTTATTTTCATGTGACCTGGCCAGAGCCCGACCGATAAAGCATTACCAGCAAAACTCTCACATGTGATCCTCATTTGTGATATTTCAAAACTTCATCTGTTCTGTGGCTGAAAGCGTATTCCAAACGCTTTTGCAGATTGAGCTAATCAAGATTATAAATCACCAACCAGTTACAATTTCACTATCAAGCAGCGCCTCGGGAATTTTTAAGGGACATTTGGGGAGGAAGACCAAATCAACTGTTACTAATTTCCCAATAACCTGTAGGTCCCACTGTATGACGCTTGCAAGAGATGACTAGAAGAAAACAAAGATATGTTAGATGCTTTGTATTCTCCCAGGACGGATACTACTCTTTACTGATTTTAGTTGCTTTTGCTTTCCACTTACGTCCTTCTATCTTGTCAACCAGTTAGGATAATCGGAGATTTGTAGCCCCAAGCCTAATTCTAACTCCCTTTTTTATTGAAATTGACTCTAAGCAAGGCCGGGAGCAGCTCCCAAAGGGAATCAACCAACAGCCACTCAATAGCAGAGAGTGTCACATTATATCGTAAAGGTTTAGAACCTTTGAGACAAATTGTACATAAAATGATTAACATTTTTGAAAACCTAAAGACTTTGAAGTACCTCATTTTTGACTCAACACACGTACTTGCCTGGCTGACCACCATAATAAACCACATTTGTTCAGCCTAGAGAAAATAGTTCACTAAAAATGATTCATAATACCTGGAAAACACTTTGGGCAAACAAACAAAAAAATTTATTGATTTTGAAATAAAATTTGTTGGACATTACTATATGCAACAGCTATGAAATTTGTCTGTATCATACAATTTGAGCTATGTCATTTAGAATAGGGAAAGATTTTTTATTTGTAGATTCTCAATAATAATTTTAAATTGTTGATTCAGGTATTGTCCCATCATCTTTCTTAAAAAATTTAAAAAAAAATAGGTTTCAGCTGTCGACTGTTTTCTAGACATCTGTCAGCTTCTACCTAAGTATAAGTTTTTATCTGTTTCACCATCATATTAATTTTTTTTTGTAAATATGATCTTAAATTGTTGCTATTACTTAATTTAATATTTGTTTTGTTAGCCTTGTTCCTTCCTATCTTTTTAACAATGTGACTCAGTATTGGGCCGTCACATTTTTGTCGTCCATATGTTCTGGTTTAGATCAGACCAATCCGACACAAATACCAGTTGATATTTACTACCAAAGATTGTAATTTGTCGTAGTTTGGGCTAAAGTTCAGGAAAATGTTGAATTAGAGCAAATAGGAAATTATACGTTTGATTAATCTAAGACCAGAACCTCTAGCTCCAACGAGGATATATTTATGAACGATTCATCAAATTTGAACTTTAGGGCTCGGTAGCCAACTAAATTTAGGTACTATGGTAGAATGCTTTTTAAAGGAAATTGACACGATAGCAGTGTTCCCGTGTGAGAAGCTCCGGTTTGTGGAATATACTTTTTTTCTTCCCAAATAGTATTTTTGCACCATCCTCATGCTAGTTATTTTTTTCATTTAAATTTGCTCAGAGTAAGGACAGAACCAGTGCCAAAAAGGAACCAGCTAACGGCCACTTTTTAACAATAAAGTATTATAAAAGATGAAGTACCAGCAACTGCACTCTTAATAGAAAACATCCCAAACATAACTGAACTGCTTTGACAAAGTGCATTGAGTGGTATCTGCCCTGAAGGACTGTATTTCCATTTTCTAGCTTTCCTGATTTCAGATTCTTCGCCAGCTACCAAGGTTACATAGATTACTGTAATTGAAGTTTAATAGTCAAATGTGCAATCAAACTGTCGGGATATGTTATATCGGTCAAATTATGATATCGGCTGACGATATATATCGATCTATTCCTAGTTGAAACTAAATGTCATCGCTCTTTAAATGTGCAAGTGTCGATTTAGGATAATGTGCTCTATTTAATGAAATGAATGAGTACAATTTTAACATGATGTGCAAAAGTTCGAGTCTAGATTTAGCTGAATGCATACATGCAAATTTAGCTAAATGTGTAAATAATTGGTGGTTTACTAAAGTGAGGTTTAGTAAATATGCATGTCTGCAGCTGGAATGACATATTCATTTTGAATACGCAAGATAGGATACAGATTGAGCGGGCAACATTGATAGTGCAAGAGAAGATATAAAACAACAATTTTAAATTAAATGTGCCAGTCAATGATTCAAATTTGATTTTTCCCATAAAGTACAGAAAAACAAGTTGATAAAGATAGATAATTAATGTTAATATATTATTCAATCATAATCCACGATATTATCTGTATTATATGATATCACTGTAAGTATGTTAAACACAATACTGCTACACTCACAAAGTATGGTTTTCAGAGGCTAGTGGCAATCGCCTGATAGAGACTTTTTCTCTCATATATCATTTATGCTTGATGTAGTTAGTCGTATGTGCTCACTTTATTTTGTGTTGTGTATTGTTGATGGGGATAAAACCTCCAACCTCTTTCCAGTTTTTTTTTCTAAACTTAACCCTAGATGTTTTATTTTAAATATGTTTTCTCACCTTTACAGCTAAATCTTGCTATCAATGAGACAAGAGGCTATTTGCAATATGACTTTGAAGCCGCCTTCCGCTATCTTTTAGGGTTATTGCTGAACTCTCTGTTTTATCTTTTGAGTTTTTTCATGACTCTGGTAGCAAACTCATCAAGATGGCCCTTTTTAGTTGCCTTTGGGCTATATTTGCGCCTTTTTCTAGGTTCTAGAATGTTCTCCATAAAGTAGGATAGAATTTGTCCTGTAAAGAGGAAAGCTGAAAATATGGCCTAACAATATGGCGAATTACAACCTCCCGTGTAGATAGCCATTAGAGGGCAATGATTATTCGGCCAAATGAGTCTCTGACTCACTTTACCTACATGGACGTGGTTGGTGGGGGAAGTCGTACGCATTGCTGTTGTGAACAACCCTGTGCCGGCAAGATGGGTTCAACAAACCTCTCACCTTACCATCCTTTGCGGGATTCAAACTTTTGTCATGACAATTTAGAGTGGGTACATATGGTTCTAAATACCTTTCTCTACCAAGTATAACTTTTGACAAACTAAATTCGTTATCTTAACTAATTAATTGAGTATTTAATTCCTAAATGCTAAAAAGCACAGGCAGTTTTAATATTCAAAATGTATAGGTCTGGGCAAAATTTAAAAAGTTTTTAATATTCCATTTATGATGTCATACAGAAGGGATGACATATTGAGTACTAAAGTGGTAATTAGTTTTATTATTCATTTCATCACTAAATCATGCCGGAGATAATGACCTAAAATAAGAATCAATTTGTAAGCGGTGAAAGTGTATGAAAACTTTTAAGAGCTTTATTATACTTTAAATGACTAACAAGGTCAATCCATACTTACATTTGGTCAGAGAGTGGCGGGAATGACTATTTTTGCAAACATTCAGTCCGTCCCTGTATGAAAAAAATCCACCACACCCATAATTTGAATATTGAATGCTTGAATATTTGCAGATGCTGGTAGTGATAAGCACATCTGGTTTTTTTCAATTTAGTATAAAATACTGAATACTCAATTGTCGATAATCAATGATAGAATCGTATAAGATGGATTTTTCAGATATTTTCATTCCACTCCAGATGATATTTTATGTAACAATTTTCTGATTGTTCAAATCAATTTTCTCTATCATGGGCCATACAAATCATAATATCAAGTGTAGCCTAACTTGTCATATGGTTCACTCATTCAGAAGTTTGTAATACAAGGACTTTTGAACATTTATCAGAACTTCATTATTTTGTTTCAGATCAACAAACTCAATGCTGGGTTGAATGAGAAGATGGGTGTGAGTGGGTTTGCATCTCTTGGTAATCTTGTTCGTAAACGTGAAATCCAGGATGTCGGTTTGGCTGGGTGCAATCTGAGATCTGAAGAAATCGATGCATTCAACAAAGAACTCGGTGAAGCCACTGTAAGTATTTGTTTCATTGATTTTATACTTTGGATTAGGATGAAGATTTATTGATTGAAGGAGCGCAACTAGGGGGTTTCGTTTAATGGCATGTCAGTCTGCGATCTTTCATATGAGGGAAAGCCGCAATCACTTTAACGAGTGATGCAATATGTTTATTTAAGAAATGGGAGGTAGTTTGATTCTAATCCGCTTATTATACATTTTGTCCGTCTCTGATGGTAGGATATAGCGCCATGTTCTTATGAATCAGTGAACCTTCATGTCCAATCATCTAATCAAAAATTTGTTCGACTCGCATTCCCACTGTGCTTATTTGTATTTGTCGTATCTACTTTGGTACTGTATTCAATTAATATTTAACAAAGACAATAACTTAATTCCGGAGATGTTGAGATGTTGATTATGCGTGTTATCGATTCTAGATCATGACTAAGAACTTAGGACTGTTGTTACATCGTCTGTGGCATTTGTCAGTTAGAAAAATAATTAACAAATAAGATTAATATTAATTATTGAAATAAACTATTTTATTATCAATGGTTTGTAGCTTTCTAAAGCATCTATACTTGATCTAATTGGCACGAATTGACTTTTACTTCTAAAAGATCCAGCAAGTCTTGGGAAGGTTCCTATAAAATACATTAGAAAATTTTTAGTTTCTGATTTCTCTTTATTGAATTTTCTGATTGTCGTACATTCGCTATGACACCAAACAGGCCTAGATTTTGCAAAAAACAAAGAAAATGGATTTGAATAGTATTTATATTAAATATGACACATTCTGCATTTCCACATAGGATGAATCTATATACCACTTTTGGAGTTCAATTTTTTTTAAACATTCGACACTGTCGCTGAATTAACCGAAACCGTAATTCAAAATTCGACAATTGTGGAATCTAAGAATATATTTTGTTAATTAATATGATTTCATTAGCAGTGATAAATTGTTCAAAATACCTATCTGAAAAATCTAAACTTGGCAAATTTAGTGCTCATTGTTTTGGAATTTGAAAAAAAATGATTCCACTGTTTAACATAACCATTTATAGAATAGAATTTTGTGTCAAATTAAAAAAAATTGATCACCCGTATCCTTTCAATTGACCTGCCAGAAAAATTTTGTGTGCACAATGTCCCTGTGGTTAAATATGTTGGCATCGCAGACAAGATCGACTCGTTCGTCCTTGCCCACCACTCAACCCAGGGTGTAATAACCTGAGCAGGCTATGCTGAACAGAAAAGATCATATCTTTCCAGCATTCCTAAGCATTTCCGCCTATAAGTGGTTGTTGTAACAGGGCCCTGGTCAGGGCGATCCACTCCATGAAGTGACTATAAAAAAATTAAAATTCCACAATTGTGAAATGAAATTGAATCGTGAAGTAAAATTCAAAATCCCATACTTGTGTGTAAGGGTAGGATAATTTTGGTATATATGATCCATATTTTCAATCAAGATTGGAATATTTTATTACCGATGATTAGGGCTGGGCATTTTGAATCGAATACTAAATTATTCTAATCAGCTAGCATCATTCGAATCACTCGCTTTTTTTCTTTCAGTCTCATATTTAATTGTATTTAACTGGTTATCAGTTCTTAAGTCTGTTTCAGTCACAGAGACAAATGTGTTCATCTCCTCTATCACCATCTATCAGTGATCCATGTTTAACAAAACATATTCATTGAAAATATTTTTGACTGCAGTCTCAGGCACATTTGAACTTGCCCAGTGGAATTATCTTTTTGTATGCTCTTAAGACACGAGCTTTAATCCTGCTCTCACAAAAGCAAGTGCTTTGTTTCTTGGACAAACCGTCCGTTTGGAAAGAAGTGTAATCTCTCGTATGCCTCAGACTAGAGAATGGCAACCAGGTGTTCAAAGAGAATCAGAGCATGACCTCCTAATGAGCTTCATTAAAAATTAAATAAAGATGATTGATTAAATATGTTTCTGAAATTAACGAAGGTTCAAAATAATAAATGCACCGTAAGACAGGGATTTCAATTCAAGCAAATCTTTCCAAATTTGATTCTGTTCAAAATATGAATATGGGTAAGCTTTCATTAAAGATCATTTGTCTCATTCTATAATATTGAAAGTTCACGACATGAGTATATAATCTCCAAACTCTAAGAAATATTTTGTTCACACATTTTTGTGGTTTTGGCATAGACTTCATAAAATTGTACAATTTAGAGTCTGGAGAATACATGTATAATTATCGTGATACTGATAGCCGAAGAGGATCCACAATCATTGATTCTTAATGACTTGATGGGCGTGACCAATCAATTTAGTGTTATATATTTTGTGCATAATTTAAAATAATTTATTTTATTTCAAAACATATTATTCGATTCCACAATTGTGGAATTTTGAATTTTCTTTTTCAAAAATGCCAAGGTAATTTGCTTTGAATTTGTCATGTTTAGAATTTTTAAAAAGATTTTTGAAAAGATGTTTCAAGCAATATATGATGCTAATAAAATTTTTTAATAATTTTTTATTTAAAAAATCCGTCTAATAAATATTGAAACATATTCTTCGATTCCAAATTGTAGAATTTTGATTTTGGCCATTTCGAAATCCAAAGGTAATTTGGGTTGGGTTTGGCATGTTTAGATCTTTTGGAACGATATTTCAAGCAAAATATTATGGGTAATAAAATAATTTATTTTTATTTGTGAATTCTGCTAATGAATAGCGAAATATATTCTTTCGATTCCACAATTGTGGAATTTTGAATTTGGCATCTATTGAAAATTCCGAGAAATTTTGGGCTGATTTTGCCATGCATAGATTCTGTAGAAAGATATAATATAGCAATATATTACTGGTAATGTAATATTAATGTTTTATTTGTGAAATCCGTTCGATAGATATCATAATATAGTCTCCGATTCCATAGTTTGGAAAATTCATCTCGTCATATTTAATATAGATAACCAAATTGTATCTTAGCAAGTAAGAATATCAGCAAATTTAATAAAAATTAAATCACAAAAGAAACTTTGATCCTTCTCACTTCGGACAATTCGATTACACTTTTGTATAAACCAACACCCAGCACCCAGGTACCTTAGATAAAACTCGAAATGAGAATACGGCACTCAATATACCTTTTTTGCGTTCCAAAGGCTATTTCGTGCTCTGGTTAAACTTATATTTATTTACTACCAATATATTTATTTACTACCAAGACCAAAGATTTGTAATTTGTCATAATTTGGGCTGAAGTTCAGGAAAATGTTGAATTAGAGCAAATAGGAAATACTATGTTTGAATCATCTAAGACCAGAACCAACTCTCTATCTCCAATGGGGGCACATTTATGAACGATGCACTAAATATGACCTTTCCATGACCTTCAGGGCTCGGTGACCACCTAATAATAGGCAGATACTCTATTGAACACATTGCGAAAAATGATTTTGAAGCAAAATACCAGTTTTTTTTTCGCTAAACACTTTTTCATTTAAAAAGAAAATTACCCCACCCTATAAGGTAATTCTTTTACAGTCGGCACGCTATCTCGCCAAATGTAATGCAACTATGGTAGAATGTCGTTCTAAAGGAAATTGGAACGATAGCAGTGTTCCCATCTGAGAAGCACCGGGTTGTGGAATATACTTATTTTCTTCCCAAATAGTATTTTTCCTCATAAATGACAAAGACATAGTGTATTTCAAAAAAAAAAAATACTTTTGCACCATCCTCATGTAAGTTTTTTTTAATTAAAATTTTCTTCGGGTGAGGCCGAAAGCACATGTAAGTTTTTTGGCACATGTAAGCTATCATTGGGTCGTCAATGGGCGAGCATGAGACGTGGATTTGCGATTCTCATATCAAATCCTCAAATTTTTTTCTGTCACATGTACAGATTTTGCACTTATGCAATAGGTATGTGTGCAGCATCCTAAAAAAAATCTAATGATTACTAGAATAGCAGAGAGCTTCACAAATTGGAAGCCCAGTGACTGCACATAAACTGAAAACATTCCATACACAACTGTACTGCTATAGTGGAGTTTGTAGAAAGTTAATTTGTTTATTTTTTGTTTGATATTTCTATGTCCTGCCTCCAACGCCAAATCGATATTAAATTAGAAGTGTTTACACAGTTCCATATTTTGCGTATTTTTCCAAAACTTTCCGTTTTGAGGCTTATACTTTGATTCGACTTACGTATTGTTTTTCCTCGATCCACGGCAAATTGTGAAATGTTTTTTTTTTATATGAAGACATTAATGTGAACAGGGTGGGACGAAGTTTGCGGGGAACGAGAACGCATGTCTTTTTTGTACAGGATATGTATTGTTCATCAACTTTTCAAATAAAATGATAGAATAGACTTTCATTTTATCTAAAGCTTATTACATACCATGACATCTGCAGTAACCAGCTTAACATCGTTATTATCGGGGAATAATTAAATTTTTGCCAGTTCCGTATCGAAGCTTCCAATAACGCTACTTTATGTATGTTACGAAATGACACTAGCTTGTACAGGTAGAGGGTGTAGACAATTAGTCCTGTGTTTCCTAGCCAGCCATGTTTATTGCGAATTTTAGAAACTTCCACCACTGAGGTACCTTGTGATTCTTTATATATATTTTTGGGGAGTTGTTTGTTACCACTGATGCTTTGAACCTGTCAAATGCTTATACACAAGACTTAATTGAGCTAGATCGGCTGAGCCACCGATGCTGTCTATTTGCATGGTACTGGTACGCGACACTAAGAGTGCTCAGTGTTCCTCGCTTGTGAACGACTCGACTGTGCTGACCAGGCAAACAAATTGATTATGACTCTGTAATTCAGGATTTTCGGAAGTTGAAAAAATGTTGTGGTAGAAATTGAACATAGTTGAAGGATAATTGAAAACTTTAACCCAACCGCGACCCTTTTCATAGCCCTTCGAGACCCATACTTTAGGAAAGGCTGATGTAGTTCATTGTCTGTGTCTGATTTTGTTATTTTGTGTGGTGTACAGTTGGTGAAGAGAATCGTGCATAGCTTTTGTATGTTTTCAGTTTCGAACCTTCCCATTTTTTTCTACTCCAGAATTCTTTGCCTCATGTTATATTTTTTAAAAAGAAAATTGATTCATTGATTGTTGATAGGATGGGATTTAGTCTTCATCTTGTGAAGAGGAAAGCTGAAATAGGGCTTGGCCATATGGCGAACCCCGACCTCTAGCTTAGACACCGGTTTCGAATCGGAGATTCGAATATTTGGCCTAAACTTAACTTGCCCATTATGTGAAGCAAATAGCCTGTTTCAATTCATCCTTCTTGGTCGTGATTCCTGTTATCTTAATCACTTGTGACATTTAAGGTCTGACTCATTTTACCTGCATGGACATGGTGTTAGAGAAAGCCGTGAGCAACACTTATGTGAAAAACGTGCACCAGTAGGGGTGTTCAGCCAACATCTTGCTTGCATGTAATCATTCTTTGCGGGATTTAAATTTTTGTCAGAACAATCAGAGATTTGTAGCATGAAACTTATTCCTAACTACTTTATTATTGAAATTCACTCTAAGCTCTAAACTTTAAGGCCGGAAGCAGCTCCCAGAGGGAATCACCAACAGCCTATCAATACCAGAGAGCAACTGGAAGATGTAGTACCAGCAACCGAACTCTAAACGGAAAACATCCCCAGCAGAACCGAACCACCATTGTAAGGTGCAGTGAGTGGTATCTGCCCCCGGGCGATCATTAAACCTACCACTTTTTGCTAGATAATGGCCTAGAATAGGGATCGACTTGTGTGGTGTTCCGCTATGTTATAGAGAATTTAGAAATAGTATTCAATATTTTATATTCGATTTATCATAAATCTTCTGGAATTGTGCGTTGCCAATCCCTAACCGTAAACAAGTCTCACTTTGGTACAAAATAGGGATACCATTTTTAAATTTAAGATCTGAATGAATTTGAATACATGCTGATTCTATATTTTACGATACGATGAAGGCTTTGAGCTGAGATTACATCAGGAATTTTGAAATTTTGCGTACATTTCAAATCAAAGTGTTGACAATTTTGGCCATATACATTATATTCGAATTTTTTCATAACTTTCTCATAATTGACTCAGATTCAATTCATAATGATATGATTTGAGATTCAATTTGAAAATAGATGTACCTGTGACAACCCTCAACACAAACCTTGTGACGGGGCAGGCTGGTGGTGGCAGTTTGCCTGACAAATGTTTGCACATTATATCATAAAGACTCGGAATCTTTGAAGCAAATTATGCATAAAATGCTTAACATTTTTGAAATCCTAAAGCATGTGAAGTAACTCATTTTTTAATCAAAACATACGCACTTGCCTGGCTGAGTACCACAATAGGCATATTTGTTCAGCCTAGAGAAACTAGTTCACTAAAAATGATTCATAATACCCGGAAGCCACTTTGTATAAGCAAAGCAAAAAAAAATTTATTTCGTTAATTTTTTTTTTAAATTTATAACCACTTCTTAGAGTGGATCGCCTTGTCCAAGGCCCTCGGACGTAGGTCACTTCTAGATGGACAGGGTTACAATTGCTGGAAAAAAATGATCTTTTCCTGTTTGACTTAGTCTACCCAAGTTATTACACTCTGGGTCGAGTGGTGAGCATGAATTAGCGAGCCAGACTCTTCGGGAATCGAACCCGAAATCTTCAACCTGCTATGCCAACATGTTTAACCACCAGGCCATCGCGCCCACATAACTGCATTACCGTTGATTAGGGCTGGGCACTTCGAATTGAATACTAAAGTATTCCAATCAATTAGCATTATTCGAATCACCGCTTTCTTCCTTAAGGCTCATATTTGTATGTATCTAACCATCTGTTCTAAAATCTGTCCCAGTCAATAATTAAATTTTGGTCAAGCATTTGCCACAGAAGTGCTCATCTTCTCTATATCATCTATCAGGGATTCATTGGAATTGAGTTCAGTTATCAGTTCAGTTATCTTTTAGAGTTATTGTTGGACTCTCTGTTTTCATCTTTTAAGCATTTTTCGTGACTCTGCTAGTACAATCATTTAGATAGCCCTTTTTAAGTGCTTTTGGGCTGTACTTGTGCGTTTGTTGGGATCTAGAATGTTCTCCATAAAGTAAGGACAGGATTTGTCCTGTGAAGAGGAAAGCTGAAAATACGGCTTAACCATGATGAACCACAACCTCTCATGTAGACAGCAGTTCCGAAACGAGGGTTATGAATATTTGACCAAAGTTTTTTTGGGGTCTCTAACTCATTTTACCTACATGGACATAGTTAGTGGAGGAAGTCGTAGGCAACGCTTATATGAACAACCCTGTTGCGGCCAAATGGGTCCAGCAATGATGGGCCTGACATGCAATCATCCATTGCGGGATTCGAAAACCTACGTCCTGACAAATAGAGTTTTCAGCCCAAATTGTAATCCCAATGCTTTTATGGATTGAGTTAACTCTGGGCCACATATGGTTTTAAACACCTTTCCCTACCAAGCAAGTATAATTTTGACAAACTAAATTTGAGTATTTAATTCCTAAATGCCAAAAAGCACAGGAAGTTTTTAATATGCAAAATGTACATTTTTTTTTTTTATCTATTTATGATGTCATAGAGTGTACAAAAGTGGTTATTAGTTCTATTATTCATTTCTTCACTACTTGGTGGTGAAGCAGCTGAAAAATCATGTCGGAGATAATGGCCTAAAATAGGGATCAATTTGTATGCGGTGAAAATGTGAGAAAACTTTTAAGACCTTTATTATATTTTAACTGACTAACAAGGTCAATCCATACTTCCGTTTGGTCGGAGAGTGAATTTTTTTTAAACATTTCACACTGTCCGCTGAATTAACCGAAACCGTAATTCAAAATTCGACAATTCTGGAATCTAAGAATATATTTTGTTAATTAATAGGATTTCATTAGCAGTGATAAATTGTTCAAAATACCAATCTGAAAAATCTAAACAAATTTACTGCTCATTGTTTTGGAATTTTAAAAAATTTATTCCACTGTTTAAAATAACCATTTATAGAATGGAATTTTGTGTCAAATTAAAAAAAATTGATCACCCGTGTCCTTTCAATTGACCGTGCCAGAGAAATTTTGTGTGCACAATGTCCTTGTGGTTATTTATGTTGGCATCACAGACAAGATCGGCTCGTTCGTCCTTGCCCACCACTCAACCCATGGTGTAATAACCTGGGCAGGCTATGCTGAACAGAGAAGATTATATCTTTCCAGCAATCCTAACCATTTCCGCCTATAAGTGTTTGTTGTAACAGGGCCCTGGTCAGGGCGATCCACTCCATGAAGTGACTATAAAAAAATTAAAATTCCACAATTGTGAAATGAAATTGAATCATGAAGTAAAATTCAAAATCCCATACTTGTGTGTAAGGGTATAATAATTTTGGTATATATGATCCATATTTTCAATAAGGATTGGAATATTTTATTACCGATGATTAGGGCTGGGCATTTTGAATGGAATACTAAATTATTCTAATCAGCTAGCATCATTCGAATCACTCTCTTTTTTTTCTTTCAGTCTCATATTTGTTTGTATTTAACCGGTTATCAGTTCTTAAGTCTGTTTCAGTCACAGAGACAAATGTGTTTATCTTCTCTATCACCATCTATCAGTGATCCATGTTTAACAAAACATGTTCATTGAAAATATTCTTGACTGCAGTCTCAGGCACATTTGAACTTGCCCAGTGGAATTATCTTTTTTATGCTCTTAAGGCACGAGCTTCAATCCTGCTCTCACAAAAGCAAGTGCTTTGTTTCTTGGACAAACCGTCCGTTTGGAAAGAAGTGTAATCTCTCGTATGCGGCAGACTAGAGAGTGGCAAGCAGGTGTTCAGAGAGAAACAGAGCATGACCTCATAATGAGCTTCATTAAAAATTAAATAAAGATGATTGATTAAATATGTTTCTGAAATTAACGAAGGTTCGAAATAATAAATGCACCGTAAGACAGGGATTTCAATTCAAGCAAATCTTTCCAAATTTGAATTTTTTCAAAATATGAATACGGTTAAGCTTTCATTGAAGATCATTTGTCTCATTCTATATTATTGGTGAAAGTTCATGACTTGAGTATAGAATCTCCAAACCCTAAGAAATATTTTGTTCACACATTTTTGAGGTTTTGGCATAGGCTTTGTAAAACTGTACAATTTAGAGTCTGGAGAATACATGTATAATTATCGTGATACTGATAGCCGAAGAGGATCCACGATCAGTGATTCTTAATGACTTGATGGGCGTGACCAATCAATTTAGTGTTATATATTTTGTGCATAATTCTGATAGTAGCTTACAATGAAATTATCATCTGATCGTCAACTGCAAATTTAACGATGATGATGCAAAAATTAGCAATGTGTTATGCATGATTGGAGCATCATTATTTAACGCCCGTGTATGACGGACACCAGAACTGACCGTGGTAGTGATATCATATTCTTCGATTCCACATTCGTAAAATTTTGAATTTGCGCATCATGTAGATTCGAGGTAATTCTCTCAGAATTTGCCATTTTTTAGATTCTTTGGAAAGACATATCAAGAAATATATTATCTATATATCCGTACCTTCAATAAAATCAAATTATAAAAGAAACTTTATTCTTTTTCACTTCAGCGATTTCGATTATATACTGATATATATTATATATAAAATAATTTATTTTATTGGAAAACCTGCTTAGTAAATATCTAAACATATTATTCGATTCCACAATTGTAGAATTTTGATTTTGGCATTTTCCAAATCCAAAGGTAATTTGTATTGGGTTCGGCATGTTTAGATCTTTTGGAACGATATTTCAAGCAATATATTATGGGTAATAAAATAATTTATTTTTATTCTTAAATTCTGCTAATGAATAGCGAAATATATTCTTTCGATTCCACAATTGTGGAATTTAGAATTTGGTGTCTATTGAAAATTCCGAGAAATTTTGGGCTGATTTTGCCATGCATAGATTCTGTAGAAAGATATAATATAGCAATATATTACTGGTAATGAAATATTAATGTTTTATTTGCGAAATCCGTTTGATAGATATCAAAATATAGGCTTCGATTCCATAGTTTGGAAAATTTGGAAAATTCATCTCGTCATATTTAATATAGATAACCAAATTGTATCTTAGCAAGTAAGAATATCAGCAAATTTAATATAAATTAAATTACAAAAGAAACTTCTCACTTCGGACAATTCGATTACACTTTTGTATAAACCAACACCCAGGTACCTTGGATAAAACTCGAAATGAAAATACGGCACCGAATATACCTTTTTTGCGTTCCAAAGGCTATTTCGTGCCCAACTTACGTAACTTACGGTTACGGTATTTTTACTCATAAATGACAAAGACATAGTGTATTTCAAACTATCAAAAAAAAAAATACTTTTGCACCATCCTCATGTAAGTTTTTTTCAATTAAAATTTTCTTCGGTTGAGGCCGAAAGCACATGTAAGTTTTTTTTTTTGCACATGTAAGCTATCATTGGGTCGTCAATGGGCGAGCATGAGACGTGGCTTTGCGATTCTCAAATCAAATCCTCAAATTTTTTTTTGTCATATGTACAGATTTTGCACTTATGCAATAGGTATGTGTGCAGCATCCTAAAAAAAATCTTAATGATTACTAGAATAGCAGAGAGCTTCACAAATTGGAAGCCCAGTGACTCCACATAGACTGAAAACATTTCATACAGAACTGTACTGCTATAGTGGAGTTTGTAGAAAGTTAATTTGTTTATTTTTTGTTTGATATTTCTATGTCCTGCCTCCAACGCCAAATCAATATTAAATTAAAAGCGTTTACACAGTTCCATATTTTGCGTACTTTTCCAAAACTGTCCCTTTTGAGGCTTATACTTTGCTTCGACTTATGTATTGTTTTTCCTCGATCCACAGCAAATTGTGAAAAGTTTTTTTATATGAAGCTTATTTATGAAGTTTTTTTATCTAAAGCTTATTACATACCACGACCTCTGCAGTAACCAGCGTAACATCGTTATTATCGGGGAATAATTAAATTTTTGCCAGTTCCGTATCGAAGCTTCCGATAACGCCACTTTATGTATGTCACAAAAAGACACTAGCTTGTACAGATAGAGGGTGGAGGCAATTGGTCCTGTGTTTCCTAGCCAGCCATGTTTATTGCGAATTTTAGAAACTTGCGCCACTGAGGTACCTTGTGATTCCTTATATATATTTTTGGGGATTTTAGAGTTGTTTGTTACCACTGATGCTGTGAACCTGTCAAATGCTTATACACAAGACTTAATTGAGCTAGATCGGCTGAGCCACCGACGCTGTCTATTTGCATGGTACTGGCACGCGGCACTAAGAGTGCTCAGTGTTCCTCGCATGTGAACGACTCGACTGTGCTGACCAAGCAAACAAATTGATTATGACTCTGTAATTCAGGATTTTCGGAAGTTGAAGAAATGTTGTGGTAGAAATTGAACATAGTTGAAGGATAATTGAAAACTTTAACCCAACCGCGACCCTTTTTATAGCCCTTCGTGACCCATACTTTAGGAAAGGCTGATGTAGTTCATCGTCTTTGTCTGATTTTGTTATTTTGTGTGGTGCACAGTTGGTGAAGAGAATCGTGCATAGCTTTTGTATGTTTTCAGCTTCAAACCTGAAAACCCATTTTTTTCTACTACAGAATTCTTTGCCTCGTATTTTATTTTTTAAAAAGAAAATTGGTTCATGGGATTTAGTCTTCATCTTGTGAAGAGGAAAGCTGAAATAGGGCTTGGCCATATGGCAAACCCCGAACTCTAGCTTAGACACCGGTTTCGAATCGGAGATGACAGATATTTGGCCTAAACTTAACTTGCCCATTATGTGACGAAAATAGCCTGTTTCGATTCAACCTTCTTGGTCGTGATTTTCCTGTTATCTTAATCACTTGTGACATTTAAGGTCTGACTCATTTTACCTGCATGGACATGGTGTTAGAGGAATCGGTGAGCAACACTTATTAGGAAAACGTGCACCAGTAGGGGTGTTCAGCCAACATCTTGCTTGCATGTAATCATTCTTTGCGGGATTCAAACTTTTGTCAGAACAATCAGAGATTTGTAGCATGAAACTTAATCCTAACTACTTTATTATTGAAATTTACTCTAAGCTCTAAACTTCAAGGCCGGAAGCAGCTCCCAGAGGGATTCAACCAACAGCCAATCAATACCAGAGAGCAACTGCAAGATGTAGTACCAGCAACCGAACTCTAAATGGAAAACATCCCCAGCAGAACTGAACCACCATTGTAAGGTGCAGTGAGTGGTATCTGCCCCGGGCGATCATTAAACCTACCAATTTTTGTTAGTTAATGGCCTAGAATAGGGATCGACTTGTGTGGTGTTCCATTATGTTATAGAGAATTTAGAAATAGTATTCAATATTTTATATTCGATTTATCATAAATCTTCTGGAATTATGAGTTGCCCATCCCCAACCGTAAACCAGTTTCACTTTGATACAAAATAGGAATACCTTATTTAGATTTAAGATCTGAATGAATCTGAATACATGCTGATTCTATTTTTTTGATACGATGAGGGCTTTGAGCTGATATTACATCAGGAATTTTGAAATTTTGAGTACATTTCAAATCAATGTGTTGAAAATTTTGGCCATATATATTATATTCAAATTTTTCCATAACTTCCTCATAATTGAATCAGATTCAATTCAAAATGATATGATTTGAGATTTAATTTGAAAATAGATTTATTTGTAACAACCCTTAGCACAAAGAATCTTTGAGACAAATTATACATAAAATGCTTAACATTTTTGAAATCAAAAAGCATGTGAAGTACCTCATTTTTGACTCAATACATACGCACTTGCCTGGCTGAGTACTACAATAGGCATATTTGTTCAGCCTAGAGAAACTAGTTCACTAAAATAATTCATAATACCCAGAAGCCACTTTGTGCAAACAAAGAAAAAAATTTATTTACCGGTAGTTACGGGGTTACAATTGCTGGAAAGATATGATCTTTTCCTGTTCGGCTTAGCCCACCCAAGTTATTACACCTTGGGCAGAGTGGTGAGCATGAATTAGCGACCCAGACTCGTCGGGACTCGAACCCTAGAACTTCAACTTGCTATGCCAACATGTTTGACCACTAGGCCATCACGCCCACATAACTGCATTATCGATGATTAGGGCTGGGCACTTCGAATTGAATACTAAATTAATCGAATCAACGCTTTTTTCTTTCAGGCTCATATTTGTATGTATCTAACTATCTGTTCAGGACAGTTAGAGGTCTGTGGCTCAAAGCTTATTCCAAACGCTTTTACCGATTGATGTAACCAAGATTATAAATCATCAACAAGTTACAATACCATTATCAAGCAGCGCCTCTGGAATTTTTTTAAGGGGCAATTGGGGGGTGGGGGGAAGACCAAATCAACTGTTACTAATTTCCCAATACCGTGTAGGTCCTGGCAATAGGATTAATCCACCGTATTCCCTCCCCTTCCCTTGCAAGAGATGGCTAGAAGGAAACAAAGAAATGTTAGATGCTTTGTATTCGCCCAGGACGGATACTACTCTCTACTGATTTTAGTTGCTTTTGCTTTCCACTTACGTCCTTCTATCTTGTTAACCAGTCAGGATAATCAGATATTTGTAGCCCCAAGCCTAATTCTAACTCCCTTTTTTTATTGAAATTGACTCTAAGCAAGGCCGGAAGCAGCTCCCAAAGGAAATCAACCAACAGCCACTCAATAGCGGAGAGTGGCTGACCAACTGAATCAACTTCAGTGATCAACTGAAAGATGCAGTACCAGCAACCACACTCTAAACGGAAAACATCCTCAACAGAACTGAACCATTATGGTAAGGTGCGGTGAGCGGTATCTGCCCTGGGCGATCATCAAACCATCTACCACTTTTTTGCTTCCTTTGGGTCACTTCTTACGACACGCTGGAAACACATTAAGGCTATTCTAAAGCTCGTACCTACAGGTATCAGTTTACACATGATTCTAAATCACTATTCTCTATCGACTATACCTTTGGACCAATGGAATTTGTTATCTGGATTAATTAATTCTTATTAATTGAATTCCTAAATGCTAAAAATCACAAGCAGTTTTAATATGCAAGATGTACATGTCTGAACAAGATTTTTAAAGTTTTTGTACTCAATTTATGATGTCATAAAAAGTGCACAGGTGTAATTAATTCGTTTCATATTTATTTCCTCACTACTTGGTGGCGAAACAGCCAAATATCCATGCAGGAGATGATGGCCTAGAATAGGGATCAACTTGTGTGATGTTCCACTATGTTATAGAGAATTTAGAAATAGTATTCAATATTTTATATTCGATTTATCATAAGTCTTATGGAATTGTGAGTTGCCCATTCCTAACCGTAAACCAGTTCCACTTTGATACAAAATAGGGATACCACTTTTTGATTTAAGATCTGAATGAATTTGAATACATGCTGATTCTATTTTTTATGATACGATGAGGGCTTTGAGCTGAGATTACATCAAGAATTTTTAAATTTTGCGTACATTTCAAATCAATGTGTTGAAAATTTTGGCCATATATATTATATTCGAATTTTTCAATAACTTTCTCATAATTGAATCAGATTCAATTCATAATGATATGATTTCAGATTTAATTTGAAAATAAATGTACCTGTGACAACCCTCAGCACAAACCTTGCGACAGGGCAGGCTGGAGGTGGCAGTTTGCCTGACAAATGTTTGCACATTATGTCATAAAGGTTTGGAATCTTTGAGGCAAATTATACATAAAATGCTTAACATTTTTGAAATCCTAAAGCATGTGAAGTACCTCATTTTTGAATCAATACATACGTACTTGCCTGGCTGAGTACCACAATAGGCATATTTGTTCAGCCTAGAGAAACTAGTTCACTAAAATAATTCATAATACCCAGAAGCCACTTTGTGCAAACAAAGAAAAAAATTTATTTAGTGATTTTTTTTTTTAATTTATAAGCACTTCTTAGAGTGGATCGCCCTGTCCAAGTTCCTCGGACGTAGGTCACTTCTAGATGGACAGGGTTATAATTGCTGGAAAGATATGATCTTTTCCTGTTTGGCTTAGCCCACCCAAGTTATTACACCCGGGGTCGAGTGGTGAGCATGAATTAGCGACCCTAACTCGTCGGGACTCGAACCCGAGATCTACAACCTGCTATACCAACATGTTTAACCACTAGGCCATCGCGCCCACATAACTGCATTATCGATGATTAGGGCTGGGCACTTTGAATTGAATACTAAATTATTCGAATCGATTAGCATTATTTAAATCACCGCATTTTTCTTTCAGGCTCATATTTGTATGTATCTAACCATCTTTTCTTAAATCTGTCCCAGTCGATAATTAAATTTTGATCAAGCATTTGCCACAGAATTGCTCATCTTCTTTATTACCATCTATCAGTGATTCATTGGAATTGCAATTAATCTTCTGGTAAGCATCAATCGAAAATACGGCACTGCAGACTGCTAATTTATAGCTTTGCAATTGGGTTGGACTTACTGCAGTACTGATGGAAGTAATCAAGATTATAAATCACCAACAAGTTACAATTCCACTATCAAGCAGCGCCCCTGGAGTTTTTTATGGGCCGGTTGGGGGACCAAATCAACTGTTACTAATTTTACAATACCCTGTAGGTCCCAGCAATAGAATTAGTCCACCATATACCCTGCGTGTCGCTTGCAAGTACCTCATTTTTGACTCAATACATACGCACTTACGCACTTGCCTGGCTGAGTAGCAAAATTAGAGATGGGCCGATGTATCGGTATCGGCAGGTATCGGTGACTTTTGTAGTATCGGTACTGGTATCGGAAATTTTCATCACCGATACCGCCGATACCAAAATTGATACCGATACCGGATACATCTTTACAACGGAGCGTACAAATACGCTTTATTTACTGATAATAAATGGAAAGACCTCGCATTCCACTGATCTGAAAAATAATTAAAACGGGGCATGTCTCGAGTGAACAATTTTATTCACACTTTGGGTTTTATTAGGTAAAACCCATCAATCCACACACTATATGCTCTTTTTGATGCAGAAAAAGGTGTTAAGGTCGCACTACATGTTTGCGTAGGTTGCGTTTTTTCCCTGTTTGCTTTACGCAAGCGCAATGCTCTGCATGCATCTCCTCACGTTTTCCAATGAAAAAGAACAGCTTGCTATGAAAGCTACCACAGAGTGTCTCTTTTTTGCGTTTGTGCTTTGTACGCATGTTAACACGATTACCGCAAAGCAATGCGGGCGTGTATTGCCGTTTTTATTTTATTGCTCGAACGTAATGCAACGCATCGGTAAGACAACTTCATGTGTATTGTTGCCTTGGCCTCAATTAGGTGTCACGTTAGTTGTGTAACACGAACATTTGCACTCAATCTTCGGACCCATGTATGCTTAAACGCAGCAACAATTCAGTATATTTTCATCCATTAAAGTTTGCACTTAAATGAATACAAAAGTTCAAGGGTACAAACGTACGTAGACACACACATACGTGGGTGCAACTATAACAAGGGCATAAGTATGTGAATACAAAAAGGCCTTTAACATATTTAACAAAGTACTCGGTATCAGCGGTATCGGTATCGGAATCGGAATATAAATTACGAAGGTGATATCGGTACTTGTATCGGTATCGGCGAAAATTTTGGTATCGGCCCATCTCTAACCACAATAGGCATATTTCTTCAGCCTAGAAAAATTTTATTCACTAAAAATGATTCATAATACCCAGAAGCCACTTGCCACTTTGGGCAAACAAACAAAAAAATTTATGTTGATTTGCAATAAAATTTGTTGGACACTACTATATGCGACAGCTATGAAATGTGTCTGTATCATACAATTTGAGCTATGTCATTTAAAATCGGGAGAGATTTTTTATTTGTAGATTCTCAATAATAATTTTAAATTGTTGATTCAGATATTTTCCCAGAATCTTTCTTAAAAATTTTTAAAGGTTTCAGTTGTCAACTATTTACTAGACATCAGTCAGCTCCTAACAAAGTATAAGTTTTTCTCTGTTGCCATCATAATAAGTTTTTTATGTGGAAATGATCTCAAGTTTTTGCTATTACTTAATTTAATATTGATTTTGTTAGCCTTGTTCCTTTTTATCTTTTTAACATTGTGACTCAGTATTGGGCCTCTCACATTTTTGTTGTCCACATGTTCTGGTTTAGATCTGACCCAAATAGCAGTTGATATTTACTACCGAAGATCTGTAATTTGTCGTAGTTTGGGCGAAAATTCAGGAAAATGTTGAATTAAAGCAAACAGGAAATCTATGAACGATTCATTAAATTTGAACTTTAGGGCTCGGTGGTCGCCTGGTTTTAGGTAGATACTCTTTAAACAGATTGCAAAAATTGATTTTTGAGCAAATGCCAGTTTTTTACGCTGCACACTTTTTCATTTTTTAAAAAAAATTCCTCTACCCTACAAGGTAATTCATATAGGGTCGGCAAGCTAGCTGGCCAAATGTAATGCAACTATGCCAGAATGCTCTTTTAAAAAATTGGTACGATAGCAGTGTTTCCGTGTGAGAAGCACCGGTTTGTGGAATATACCCTTTTTCTTCCCAAATAGTATTTGCCTAATGATATTTTTCCACCATCTTCATGCTAGTTATATTTTTCATTGAAATTTGCTCCGAGTAAGGACGGAACCAGTGCCGAAAAGGAACCAGCTAACGGCTACTTTTTTAACAATAAGTTATTATAAAAGATGAAGTAACAGCAACTGCACTCTAAATAGAAAACATCCCAAACAGAAATGAACTGCTTTGACAAAGTGCTGTGAGTGGTATCTGTCCTGAAAGACTGTATTTTCATTTTCCAGCTTCCCTGATTTCAGATTTTTTGCCAGCTACCAAGGTTACATAGATTACTGTAATTGAAGTATAATATTCAAATGTGCAATCAAACTGTTTCTCAAGGGATATGTAATATCGGTCAAATTATGATATCGGCTGACGATATATATCGATCTATCTCTAGTTGAAACTAAATGTCATCGCTCTTTGAATGTGCAAGTGTCGATTTAGGATGATGTGCACTATTTAATGAAATGGACGAGTACAATTTTAATATGATGTACAAATGTATGAGCTGAATGCATATGTGTGGATTTAGCTAAATATGTGAATAATTGGTGGTCTACTAAAGTGAGGTTTAGTAAATGAGCGTGTCTGCAGCTGGATTGACATATTTTTTTTAGATACGCAAGATGGGATACAGATTGAACGTGCAACATTGATATTGCATGAGAACATATAAAACAACAAATTTAAATGAAATGTACCAGTCAATGATTCAAATTGGATTTTCCCCATAAAACGTTGGATAATGATGAATTATTAATGTTAATATATTATTCAATCACAATCCACGATATGAGTTGTATTATACGATATCACTGTGAGTATGTTAAACACAAAACAGCTACACTCACAAAGTATGATTTTCCGAAGGTAGTCGCAATCGCCTGATAGACCTTTTCGCTCATATATCGTTTAACGGTTTGAGTGACATGGCCAGATATGCTTAATGTAGTTAGTCATCTGTGTTAGCTTCATTTTATGTTGTTGGTGAGGAAACAAAAACATCTCTTGTGCATGTTTATACTTTTAAACCTTTTTCCATTTTATTTTCTAAAATTACCACTAGATGTTTTATTTTAAATATGTTTTTCTGACCTTTACAGTTATTATATCTTGTTCTCAATGAGACGATGGGCTATTTGCAACATGCTTTTGGAGCCTTATTCAGCTATCTTTTAGGGTTATTGTTGGACTCTCTGTTTCCTCTTTTAAGTATTTTCGTGACTCTGCTAGTACACTCATTTAGATAGCCTTTTTTAAGTGCTTTTGGGCTATACTTGCGCATTTGTTGGGATCTAGAATATTCTAGAAAGTAAGGACAGGATTTGTCCTGTGAAGAGGAAAGCTGAAAATACGGCTTAACCATGATGAGCCACAACCTCTCATGTAGACGGTCGTTCCGAAACGAGGGTTATGATTATTTGACCAAATTTTTGGGGTCTCTGTCTCATTTTACCTACATGAACATAGTTGGTGGAGGAAGTCGTAGGCAACGCTTATATGAACAACCCTGTTGCGGCCAGATGGGTCCAGCAATGATGGGTCTGACAAGCAATCATCCTTTGCGGGATTCGAACCTACGTCCTGACAAATTGAGTTTTCAGCCCAAAGTGTAATCCCAATGCTTTTATGGATTGAGATAACTGGGCACATATTGTTCTAAACACCATTCTCTACCAAGCATAATTTTTGACAAACTAAATTTGAGTATTTAATTCCTAAATGCCAAAAAGCACAGGCAGTTTTAATATGCAAAATGTACAGGTCTGGGCAAAATTTGAAAAGTTTTTTTTTATCTATTTATGATGTCATAGAGTGTACAAAAGTGGTTATTAGTTCTATTAATCATTTGCTCACTACTAGGTGGTGAAGCAGCTGAAAAATCATGCCGGAGATAATGGCCTAAAATAGGGATCAATTTGTATGCGGTGAAAATGTGTGAAAACTTTTAAGAGCTTTATTATATTTTAAATGACTAACAAGGTCAATCCATACTTTCATTTGGTCGGACAGTGGAGGGAATGACTAGTTTTGCAAACATTCAGTCCGCCCCTGTGTGAAAAAATACACCACGCCCATAATTTGAACATTGAATGCAGTATATTTGCAATCGCTGGTAGGTTTAAGCACATCTGGTTTATTCCGATTCAGTCTAAGATTTTTTGGTAACCAGTTGTTTCATTCCACTGCAGTTATACAATTTGTAACAATTTTCTGATTATCCTAATTAATTTTCTATATCAATGGCCATACAAATCGTGATATCAAGTGTTGCCTAACTTTGGATCATGTCTGATAAAACTCCTGATTGATTGTCATATTGCATGCTTGATCAGAAGTTAATGATACAGTGACTTTTGTACATTCATGATGATTTCATTATTTTGTTTCAGATCACCAAACTCGATGCTCAAAGTAATGAGATGGATGCGAGAGCGTTTGCATCTCTTGGAAATCTGGTTCGAAAACGTGGAACCCAGGATCTCAGTTTGGCTTGGTGCGATCTGACATCTGAAGAAATTGATGCATTCAACAAAGAACTCGGTGACGCCACAGTAAGTATTTTGGATTAGATGAAGATTTATTGATTGAATGGATTGTTAGGATTAAATCATGTTTCAAACCTATTTTAATGTTAAACTGATAAAATTATCAGACACATGAAATCAGGGGCGCAACTAGGGGGTTCAGTTTAATGGCATGTCAGTCTGCGATCTTTCATATGGAGAAAAGCCGCAATCACTTTAACGAGTGATGCAATGTGTTTATTTAAGAAATGGTAGGTAGTTTGATTCTAAACCGTTTATTATACATTTTGTCCGTCTCTGATGGTAGGATATAGCGCCATGTTCTTATGAATCAGTGAACCTTCTTGTCCAATCATCTAATCAAAAATTTGTTCGACTGAATCGTTCGACTCTCATTCCCACTGAACTTGTTTGTATGTGTCGTATCTACTTTGGTACTGTATTCAATTAATAATTAACAAAGACAATAACTTAATTCCGGAGATGTTGAGATGTTTATCATGTGTGTTATCGATTCTAGATCATGACTAAGAACTTAGGACTGTTGTTACATCTTCTGTGGCATTTGTCAGTTAGAAAAATAGTTAACGAATAAGATTAATATTATTTATTGAAATAAACTATTTTATTATCAATGGTTTGTAGCTTTCTAAAGTATCTATACTTGATCTAATTGGCGCAAATTGACTTTTACTTCTAAAAGAACCAGCAAGTCTTGGGAAGATTCCTATAAAATACATTAGATAATTTTTAGTTTCTGATTGAATTTTTTGTGAATTTTCTGATTGTCATACATTTGCTATGACACCAAACAGGCCTAGATTTTGCAAAAACCAAAGAAAATGGATTTAAATAGTATTTATATTAAATATGACACACTCTGCATTTCCACATATGATGAATCTATATACCACACTTGGAGTACAATTTTTTTTAAACATTCGGCACTGTCGCTGAATTAACCGAAACCGTAATTTAAAATTTGACAATTCTTGAATTTAAGAATATATTTTGTTAATTAATATGATTTCATTAGTAGTGATAAATTGTTCAAAATACCTATCTGAAAAATCTAATCTTGGCTAATTTAGAGCTCATTGTTTTGGAATTTGAAAAAAATTTATTCCACTGTTTAAAATAACCATTTATAGAATAGAATTTTGTGTCAAATTAAAAAAATTGATCACCCGTGTCCTTTCAATTGACCATGCTAGAGAAATTTTGTGTGCACAATGTCCTTGTGGTTAAATATGTTGGCATCGCAGACAAGATCGGCTCGTTCGTCCTTGCCCACCACTCAACCCATGGTGTAATAACCTGGGCAGGCTATGCTGAGCAGAAAAGATTTGATCTTTCCAGCAATCCTAAGCATTTCCGCCTTTAAGTGGTTGTTGTAACAGGGCCCTGATCAGGGCGATCCACTCCATGAAGTGACTATGAAAAAATTAAAATTCCACAATTGTGAAATGAAAGTGAATCGTGAAGTAAAATTCAAAATCCCATACTTGTGTGTAAGGGTAGGATAATTTTGGTATATATGATCCATATTTTCAATCAAGATTGGAGTATTTTATTACCGGTGATTAGGGCTGGGCATTTTGAATCGAATACTAAATTATTCTAATCAGCTAGCATCATTCGAATCACTCGCTTTTTTTGTATTTCAGTCTCATGTTTGTATTTAACTGGTTATCAGTTCTTAAGTCTGTTTCAGTCACAGAGACAAATGTGTTCATCTTCTCTATCACCATCTATCAGTGATCCATATTTAACAAAACATATTCATTGAAAATATTTTTGACTGCAGTCTCAGGCACATTTGAACTTGCCCAGTGGAATTATCTTTTTTATGCCCTTAAGGCACGAGCTTTAATCCTGCTCTCACAAAAGCAAGTGCCTTGTTTCTTGAACAAAACCGTCCATTTGGAAAGAAGTGTAATCTCTCGTATGTCTTAGACTAGAGAATGGCAACCAGGTGTTCAGAGAGAAACAGAGCATGTCCTCATTATGAGCTTCATTAAAAATTAAATAAAGATGATTGATTAAATATGTTTCTGAAATTAACGAAGGTTCAAAATAATAAATGCACCGTAAGACAGGGATTTCAATTCAAGCAAATCTTTCCAAATTTGATACTGTTCAAAATATGAATAGGGGTAAGCTTTCATTAATGATCATTTGTCTCATTCTATAATATTGGTGAAAGTTCACGACATGAGTATAGAATCTCCAAACTCTAAGAAATATTTTGTTCACACATTCTTGTGGTTTTGGCATAGGCTTTGTAAAACTGTACAATTTAGAGTCTGGAGAATACATGTATAATTATCGTGATACTGATAGCCGAAGAGGATCCACGATCAGTGATTCCTAATGACTTGACGGCGTGACCAATCAATTTAGTGTTATATATTTTGTGCATAATATAAAATAATTTATTTTATTTCAAAACATATTATTCGATTCCACGATTGTGGAATTTTGAATTGTCTTTTTCAAAAATTCCAAGGTAATTTGCTTTGAATTTGACATGTTTAGAATTTTTAAAAAGATGTTTCAAGCAATATATGATGCTAATAAAATTTTTTAATAATTTTTTATTCAAAAAATCCGTCTAATGAATATTGAAACATATTCTTCGATTCCACAATTGTAGAATTTTGATTTTGACCATTTCCAAATCCAAAGGTAACTTTGGTTGGGTTTGGCATGTTTAGATCTTTTGGAACGATATTTCAAGCAATGTATTATGGGTAATCAAATAATTTTTTTTTTGTAAATTCTGCTAATGAGTAGCGAAATATATTTTTCGATTCCGCAGTTGTGGAATTTTGAATTTGGCGTCTATTGAAAATTCCGAGAAATTTTGGGCTGATTTTACCATGCATAGATTCTGTAGAGAGATATAATATAGCAATATATTACTGGTAATGAAATATTAATGTTTTATTTGCGAAATCCGTTTGATAGATATCAAAATATATGCTTCGATTCCATAGTTTGGAAAATTCATCTTGTCATATTTAATATAGATAACCAAATTGTATCTTAGCAAGTAAGAATATCAGCAAATTTAATAAAAATTAAATCACAAAAGAAACTTCAATCCTTCTCACTTCTGACAATTCGATTACACTTTTGTATAAACCAACACCCAGCACCCAGGTACCTTGGATAAAACTCGAAATAAAAATACGGCACCCAATATACCTTTTTTGCGTTCCAAAGGCTATTTCTGGCTCTGGTTAAGCTTACGGTAACATACATTTTTTGGCCAATTTTGGACTGTTGATGAAATAAGTCTTACGAGGCTCAGAAGGCATCAAAATTATGGGATATCTTACATTTTAAAGCACTTTACTGTGACGACTTATGACTCTGTAATTCAAAAGTTTCTGAAGTTGAAAAAATGCTATGACATGAAAAAAGCTATGACAAGGAGAATTGAAAACTTTCAACTCATCGCTACCATTTTTATAGCCTTCCACTACCCATACTTTAGGAATGACTGATGTAGTCAATCGTCTGATTTTGTAATTTTGTGTTGTGCACAGTTGTTGAAGACAAACGTGCATTGCTTGTGTATGTTTTCAGAAGTTGTTCCTATCACTTAATTTGATATTGGTTTTGTTATCTTTGTTCCTCCCCATCTTTTTAACAGTGTGACTCAATATTCGGCCTGTCACTTTTTTGTTGTCCATATGTTCTGGTTTAGATCTGAGAAATCCGACATAAACAGCAGTTGATATTTACCACCAAGACCAAAGATTTGTAATTTGTCATAGTTTGGGCTGAAGTTCAGGAAAATGTTGAATTGGAGCAAATAGGAAATCCTATGGTTGATTCATCTAAGACCAGAACCAACTCTCTCCAATGGGGGCACATTTATGAACGATGCACTAAATATGACCTTTCTTTGACCTTTAGGGCTCGGTGGCAACCTAGTAATAGGCAGATACTCTATAAACACATTGCGAAAATTGATTTTGGAGCAAAATACCATTTTTTTCGCTACACACTTTTTCATTTAAAAAGAAAATTACTCCACCCTACAAGGTAATTCACTTAAGGTCGGCATGCTAGCTCGCTAAATGTAATGCAACTATGGTAGAATGTCGTTCTAAAGGAAATTGGAATGATAGCAGTGTTCCCATCTGAGAAGCACCGGGTTGTGGAATATACTTTTTTTCTTTCCAAACAGTATTTTTATTCATAAATGACGTAGTGTATTTCGAACTCTCAAAATAAAATACTTTTGCACCATCCTCAAATAAGTTTTTTTTTTTTTATTGAAATTTTCTTTGGGTGAGGCCGAAAGCACATATAAGTTTTTTGCACATTTAAGCTATCATTGGGTTGTTAATGGGCGAGCATGAGACGTGGATTTGCGATCCTCAAATCAACATATTTCTTTTCTGTCATATATACAGATTTTGCACTTATGCAATAGGTATGTGTGCAGCATCCTAAAAAAAATCTTAATGATTACTAGAATAGCATAGAGATTCACAAATTGGAAGCCCAGCCACTGCACCCAAAATGAAAACATTTCATACAGAACTGTACTGCTATAGTGGAGTTTGTAGAAAGTTAATTTGTTTATTTTTTGTTTGATATTTCTATGTCCTGCCTCCAACGCCAAATCGATATTAAATTAGAAGTGTTTACACAGTTCCATATTTTGCGTACTTTTCCAAAACTGTCACTTTTGAGACTTATACTTTGCTTCGACTTACGTATTGTTTTTCCTCGAACCATGGCAAATTATGAAAAGTTTTTTATATGAAGACGTTAATGTGACTTGGTGTGACGAAGTTTGCGGAAACGGGAATCCATGTCTTTTTGTACAGGATATGTATTGTTCCTAAACTTTTCAAATAAAATGATAGAATAGACTTTCATTTTATCTAAAGCCTATTACGTACCACGACCTCTGCAGTAACCAGCGTAACATCGTTATTATCGGGGAATAATTAAATTTTTGCCAGTTCCATATCGAAGCTTCCAATAACGCCACTTTATGCATGTCACAAAAAGACACTAGCTTGTACAGGTAGAGGGTGGAGGCAATTGGTCCTGTGTTTCCTAGCCAGCCATGTTTATTGCGAATTTGGGGATTATATTTTTGGGGATTTTAGAGTTGTTTGTTACCACTGATGCTGTGAACCTGTCAAATGCTTATACACAAGACTTAATTGAGCTAGATCGGCTGAGCCACCGATGCTGTCTACTTGCATGGCACTGGTACGCGACACTAAGAGTGCTCAGTGCTCCTCGCATGTGAACGACTCGACTGTGGAGACCAGGCAAACAAATTGATTATGACTCTGTAATTCAGGATGTTCGGAAGTTGAAGAAATGTTACGACATAATTTATTCAGTCTGTGGTAGAAATTGGACATAGTTGAAGGATAATTGAAAACTCTAACCCAACCGCGACCCTTTTTATACCCCTTCGCGACCCATACTTTAGGAAAGGCTGATGTAGTTCATCGTCTGTGTCTGATTTTATTATTTTGTGTGGTGTACATTTGGTGAAGAGAATCGTGCATAGCTTTTGTATGTTTTCAGTATCAAACCTTCCCATTTTTTTCTACTCCAGAATTCTTTGCCTCATGTTTTTTTTTTTTAAAAAGAAAGTTGATCCATTGATTGTTCTGAAATATGTTTTCTTCTGTTTTTGACAGTCAAATCTTGCTCTCAATCACATGAGAGGCTATGAGAGGAAAGCTGAAATAGGGCTTGGCCATATGGCGAACCCCGACCTCTAGCTTAGACACCGGTTTCGAATCGGAGATGACAGATATTTGGCCTAAACTTAACTTGCCCATTATGTGAAGCGAATAGCCGGTTTCAATTCAACCTTCTTGGTCGTGATTTTCCTGTTATCTTAATCACTTGTGACATTTAAGGTCTGACTCATTTTACCTGCATGGACATGGTGTTAGAGGAATCCGTGAGCAACACTTATTATAAAAAACGTGCACCAGTAGGGGTGTTCAGCCAACATCTTGCTTGCATGTAATCATTCTTTACGGGATTTAAAATTTCGTCAGAACAATCAGAGATTTGTAGCATGAAACTTAATCCTAACTACTTTATTATTGAAATTCACTCTAAGCTCTAAACTTTAAGGCCGGAAGCAGCTTCCAGAGGGAATCACCAACAGCCAATCACTACCAGAGAGCAACTGCAAGATGTAGTACCAGCAACCGAACTCTAAATGGAAAACATCACCAGCAGAACTGAACCACCATTGTAAGGTGCAGTGAGTGGTATCTGCCCCGGGCGATCATTAAACCTACCACTTTTTGCTAGATAATGGCCTAGAATAGGGATCGACTTGTGTGGTGTTCCACTATGTTATAGAGAATTTAGAAATAGTATTCAATATTTTATATTCAATTTATCATAAATCTTCTGGAATTATGAGTTGCCCATCCCCAACCGTAAACAAGTCTCACTTTGGTACGAAATAGGGATACCACTTTTAGATTTAAGATCTGATTGAATTTGAATACATGCTGATTCTATTTTTTATGATACGATGAGGGCTTTGAGCTGAGATTACATCAGGAATTTTGAAATTTTGCGTACATTTCAAATCAATGTGTTGAAAATTTTGGCCATATATATTATATTCAAATTTTTCCATAACTTCCTCATAATTGAATCAGATTCAATTCAAAATGATAGGATTTGAGATTTAATTTGAAAATAGATTTATTTGTAAACAACCCTTAGCACAAAGAATCTTTGAGACAAATTATACATAAAATGCTTAACATTTTTGAAAAACCTTGAGCATGTGAAGTACCTCATTTTTGACTCAATACATACTCACTTGCCTGGCTGAGTACTACAATAGGCGTATTTGTTCAGCCTAGAGAAACTAGTTCACTAAAATGATTCATAATACCCAGAAGCGACTTTGTGCAAACAAAGAAAAAAATTTATTTACCGGTAGTTATTTTTTTTTAAGTTTATAACCACCACTTAGAGTGGATCGCCCTGTCCAAGGTCCTCGAACGTAGGTCACTTCTAGAGGAACGGGGTTACAATTGCTGGAAAGATATGATCTTTTCCTGTTCGGCTTAGCCCACCCAAGTTATTACACCTTGGGCAGAGTGGTGAGCATGAATTAGCGACCCAGACTCGTCGGGACTCGAACCCGAGAACTTCAACCTGCTATGCCAACATGTTTAACCACTAGGCCATCACGCCCACATAACTGCATTACCAATGATTAGGGCTGGGCACTTCGAATTGAATACTAAATTGATCGAATCAACGCTTTTTTCTTTCAGGCTCATATTTGTATGTATCTAACCATCTGTTTTAAAATCTGTCTCAGTTGATAATTAAATTTTGGTGAAGCATTTGCCACAGAAGTGCTCACCTTCTCTATTACCATCTATCAGTGATTCATTGGAGTTGCAATTAATCTTCTAGTAAGCATCAATGGAAAATACAGCACTGCAGACTGCTAATTAATAGCTTTGCGATTGGGTTGGACTTACTGCAGTACCAATGCTGTTATTTTCATGTCACCTGGCCAGAGCCCGACCGATAAAGCATTACCGGAAAACTCTCACATGTGATCCTCCTTTGTGTTATTCCAAACTTCATCAGGACAGTTAGACATCTGTGGCTCAAAGCGTATTCCAAACGCTTTTACCGATAGAGGTAATCAAGATTATAAATCATCAACAAGTTACAATTCCACTATCAAGCAGCGCCTCTGGAATATTTGAAGGGGCAATTGGGGGGAGGGGGGAAGACCAAATCAACTGTTACTAATTTCCCAATACCGTGTAGGTCCCGGCAATAGGATTAATCCACCGTCTTCCCTTCCCTTGCAAGATGGCTAGAAGGAAACAAAGAAATGTTAGATGCTTTGTATTCGCCCAGGACGGATACTACTCTCTACTGATTTTTGTTGCTTTTGCTTTCCACTTACGTCCTTCCATCTTGTTAACCAGTCAGGATAATCAGAGATTTGTAGCCCTAAGCCTAATTCTAACTCCCTTTTTTTATTGAAATTGACTCTAAGCAAGGCCGGAAGCAGCTCCCAAAGGGAATCAACCAACAGCCACTCAATAGCGGAGAGTGGCTGACCAACTAAATCAACTTCAGTGATCAACTGAAAGATGCAGTACCAGCAACCACACTCTAAACTGAAAACATCCTCAACAGAACTGAACCATTATGGTAAGGTGCGGTGAGCGGTATCTGCCCTGGGCGATCATCAAACCATCTACCACTTTTTTGCTTCCTTTGGGTCGCTTCTTACGACACGCTGGAAACACATTGAGGCTATTCTAAATCTCGTACCTACAGGTATCAGTTTACACATGATTCTAAATCACTATTCTCTATCGACTATACCTTTTGAGCAATGGAATTTGTTATCTTGATTAATTAATTCTTATTAATTGAATTCTTAAATGCTAAAAAGCACAAGCAGTTTTAATATGCAAGATGTACATGTCTGAACATGATTTTTAAAGTTTTTGTACTCAATTTATGATGTCATAAAAAGTGCACAGGTGTAATTAATTCGTTTCATATTTATTTCCTCACTACTTGGTGGCGAAACAGCCAAATATCCATGCAGGAGATAATGGCCTAAAATAGGGATCAACTTGTGTGGTGTTCCAATATGTTATAGAGAATTTAGAAATAGTAGTCAATATTTTATATTCGATTTATCATAAGTCTTATGGAATTGTGAGTTGCCCATCCCTAACCGTAAACCAGTTCCACTCTGGTACAAAATAGGGATATCACTTTTGGATTTAAGATCTGAATGAATTTGAATGCATGCTGATTCTATTTTTTATGATACGATGAGGGCTTTGAGTTGAGATTACATCAAGAATTTTTAAATTTTGCGTACATTCCAAATCAATGTGTTGAAAATTTTGGCCATATATATTATATCCAAATTTTTCCATAACTTCCTCATAATTAAATCAGATTCAATTCATAATGATATGATTTGAGATTTAATTTGAAAATAGATGTATCTGTGACAACTCTCAGCACAAACCTTGTGACAGGGCAGGCTGGAGGTGGCAGTTTGCCTGACAAATCTTTGCACATTATGTGATAAAGGTTTGGAATTTTGGAGGCAAATTATACATAAAATGCTTAACATTTTTGAAATCCTAAAGCATGTGAAGTACCTCATTTTTGAATCAATACATACGTACTTGCCTGGCTGAGTACCACAATAGGCATATTTGTTCAGCCTAGAGAAACTAGTTCACTAAAAATGATTCATAATAACTAGAAGCCACTTTGTGCAAACAAAGAAAGAAATTTATTTAGTGATTTTTTTTTTAAATTTATAACCACATCTTAGAGTGGATCGCCCTGTCCAAGGTCCTCGGACGTAGGTCACTTCTTGATGGACAGGGTTACAATTGCTGGAAAGATATGATCTTTTCCTGTTCGGCTTAGCCCACCTAAGTTATTACACCCTGGGTCGAGTGGTGAGCATGAATTAGCGAGCCAGACTCGTCGGGACTCGAACCCGAGATCTACAACCTGCTATACCAACTTGTTTAACCACTAGGCCATCGCACCCACATAACTGCATTATTCGAATCAATTAGCATTATTCGGATCACCGCTTTTTTCTTTCAGGCTCATATTTCTATGTATCTAACCATCTGTTCTTAAATCTGTTCCAGTCGATAATTAAATTTTGGTCAAGCATTTGCCACAGAAGTGCTCATCTTCTCTATTACCATCAATCAGTGATTCATTGCAGTCGTAATTAATCTTCTGGTAAGCATCAATGGAAAATACAGCACTGCAGACTGCTAATTTATAGCTTTGCGATTGGGTTGGACTTACTGCAGTACTGAGGGAGGTAATCAAGATTATAAATCACCAACAAGTTACAATTCCACTATCAAGCAGCGCCCCTGGAGTTTTTTAAGGGGCGGTTGGGGGACCAAATCAACCGTTACTAATTTTACAATACCCTGTAGGTCCCAGCAATAGAATTAGTCCACCATATTCCCTGCGTGTCGCTTGCAAGTACCTCATTTTTGACTCAATACATACGCACTTACGCACTTGCCTGGCTGAGTACCACAATTAGAGATGGGCCGATGTATCGGTATCGTCAAGTATCGGTGACTTTTGTAGTATCGGTACTGGTATCGGAAATTTTCATCACCGATACCGTCGATACCAAAATTGATACCGATACCGGATACATCTTTACAATGGAGCGTACAAATACGCTTTATTTACTGATAATAAATGGAAAGACCTCGCATTCCACTGATCTGAAAAATAATTGAAACGGGGCATGTCTCGAGTGAACAATTTTATTTACACTTTGGGTTTTATTAAGTAAAACCCATCAATCCACACACTATATGCTTCTTTTGATGCAGAAAAAAGTGTTAAGGTCGCACTACACGTTTGCGTAGATTACGTTTTTTCCCTGTTTGCTTTATGCAAGCGCAATGCTCTGCATGCATCTCCTCACGTTTTCTATTGAAAAAGAACAGCTTGCTATGAAAGCTACCACAGAGTGTCTTTTTTGCGTTTGTGCTTTGTACGCATGTTAACAAGATTACCGCAAAGCAATGCAGGTGTGTATTGCCGTTTTTATTTTATTGCTCGAACGTAATGCAACGCATCGGTAAGACAACTTCGTGTGTATTGTTGCATTGGCCTCAATTGGGTGTCACGCAAGGCTGGTAGTACGGTACTATTCGTTTTTCAATTTTCGTACTTGGTACGGTACGGTACGAAGTTCGGTATTTATTTCGTACCGTACCGTACTCTTTTTCGTACCTTCGCATTACACTTTATTCTTCTAAAATGAATTCAAAAAAATAATTTCATCTAACATCTATGCCGTTTCATAACGGGCTCTGATAATATAATTTGTGTCTATCAACGAATTTTTAAATCAAAGGGCAATTTTAAAATGATTAAAAGCGGCGCAGGTATGGTAATGAAAATGCAACTGATTCACTTAAGCTGATTAGATGAGCTATGTCGTATATCGGTTTTACTGCAGTGGCGTAAAATTTTGTGATTGCGTGGAAATACAAATAGGCCACTGATTTATGACTTCTTAATCTGAATGCATTTTTCTGTAATAACGAAAGTTTTGATATCCCAATTAAAACCGACAAGATAAGCAGCATTCATAATACTAAAAATCACGGTGCCCAAATATACCAACTACAATCGCGGATCCAGAAAAAAATTTAGGGGGGCACATTTTTCCAACATGCAAACAAAGGCTTTCAAATTTACAAAAAGATTAGGGTGCCGGAGGCGCGCGCAAAATTTTATGGAGAACGAAACAAAAATACATGTTTTAAGAGTGAAGTAAACATTACCAGACAGGAAAATGTATCTGCGCGCCGGAAGCCCGCTGAAATTTTTTGTAAAAATTAAAAAAAAATTCTCACTTTAAAGGCTAAATGCTACGAAATTAATCAGGGAAAAATTTTGCGCAACGCAGGCGCGCGAAAATTTTGTGAGAATTAAAAACTCTCTCCCCTGACCAACTATTCAACTAAGCTAACCAGTAACCACCGCTATTGCGTTTTGTTTGTACTCTGACACGCAGAAGTATATTATCAGAGCAGAAACATCAGAATATTATGATATATTTAGGCTGTTTTTAGTTAAATGTTAGCTGATGCTCATCTTAAATAGAAGATATATTTTGTAAAAAAAAACAGCCATTTCACAATCTAGACAACGAGGCATGTCGAGAATACGTCTGTGCGGTATGAAAAAATAAATAGCATTATTCAGTAATGTGAAGAGAACGTAAATTGCACCAGAAATACCAGATGCACAATGATAATGTGTGGTGCACAACGAACATTCTTTTGTCGAGAGAGAATTTCTTGTGACGACACAATGCTGCTAATATTCTAAATATTGCTTCATGCCAGATGTTTTCGCGAAAACTGTGCTCATCCTACCACCATTTATCACCACCGGTCTACCATTCTCATATTATACGCAATGTGAACAATGATATTTGGGTGACATATGCTTAATTACGCGCATGTTTTTCTGTCCTGGATTTTAAACCAGATATCATAAAACTACATCACTTTGATGTAAGATATTGGTGACGTTTCTTGCGGTGGCCAGATCTTACAAATAAAGCTAATTTGGACATTGGTAGTTGGTACGGTACGAAATTGCTGCCCAGCGAATCGTACCTGTTTTCGTACTGGTACGAAAATTTAGTACGATAAATGAAAAATATTATTAATCGAACTTCATTTCGTACTGGTACGATGTACGAAAAAAATAATATCGTACGGTACGGTACGGAAAATTTTCGAAAGGTACGGTACGAAGTTCGGTACGAAATTATTTTGCTGGTTCGAAGTACGATAAAAATTTCGTACCGTACCGTACTGCCACCCTTGGTGTCACGTTAGTTGTGTAACACGAACATTTGCACTCAATCTTCGGACATTTCAAATCAATGTGTTGAAAAATTTTGGCCATATATATTATATTCAAATTTTTCCATAACTCCCTCATAATTGAATCAGATTCAATTCAAAATGATATGATTTGAAATTTAATTTGAAAATAGATTTATTTGTAACAACCCTTAGCACAAAGAATCTTTGAGACAAATTATACATAAAATGCTTAACATTTTTGAAATCATGAAGCATGTGAAGTACCTCATTTTTGACTCAAAACATACGCACTTGCCTGGCTGAGTACTACAATAGGCATATTTGTTCAGCCTAGAGAAACTAGTTGACTAAAATGATTCATAATACCCAGAAGCGACTTTGTGCAAACAAAGAGAAAAATTTGTTTACCGGTAGTTATTTTTTTTTAAATTTATAACCACATCTTAGAGTGGATCGACCCCGGCCAAGGTCCTCGAACGTAGGTCACTTCTAGAGGGACGGGGTTACAATGGCTGGAAAGATATGATCTTTTCCTGTAAGTTATTACACCTTGGGCAGAGCGGTGAGCATGAATTAGCGACCCAGACTCGTCGGGACTCGAACCCGAGATCTTCAACCTGCTATGCCAACATGTTTAAACCACTAGGCCATCACGCCCGCATAACTGCATTACCAATGATTAAGGCTGGGCATTTCGAATTGAATACTAAATTAATTGAATCAACGCTTTTTTCTTTCAGGCTCATATTTGTATGTATCTAACTATCTGTTCTTAAACCTGTCCCAGTCGATAATTTAATTTTGGTGAAGCATTTGCCACAGAAGTGCTCACCTTCTCTATTACCATCTATCAGTGATTCATTGGAGTTGTAATTAATCTTCTGGTAAGCAACAATCGAAAATACAGCACTGCAGACTGCTAATTAATAGCTTTGCGATTGGGTTGGTCTTACTGCAGTACCAATGTGATCACATGTGATCCTCCTTTGTGGCATTCCAAACTTCATCAGGACAGTTAGAGATTCGTGGCTCAAAGCGTATTCCAACTGCTTTTACCGATTGTGGTAACCAAGATTCTAAATCATCAACAAGTTACAATTCCACTATCAAGCAGCGCCCCAGGAATTTTTTAAGGGGCGGTGGGGGGGAGGGGGGAAGACCAAATCAACTGTTATTAATTTCCCAATACCCTGTAGGTCCCGGCAATAGGATTAATCCACCGTATTCCCTGTATGTCACTTGCAAGAGATGGCTAGAAGGAAACAAAGAATTGTTAGATGCTTTGTATTCGCCCAGGACGGATACTACTCTTTACTGATTTTAGTTGCTTTTGCTTTCCACTTACGTCCTTCTATCTTGATAACCAGTCAGGATAATCAGAGATTTGTAGCCCCAAGCCTAATTCTAACTCCCTTTTTTTATTGAAATTGACTCTAAGCAAGGCCGGAAGCAGCTCCCAAAGGGAATCAACCAACAGCCACTCAATAGCAGAGAGTAGCTGATCAACTAAATCAACTTCAGTAATCAACTGAAAGATGTAGTACCAGCAACCACACTCTAAACAAAAACATCCTCAACAGAACTGAACCATTATGGCAAGGTGCGGTGAGCGGTATCTGCCCTGGGCGATCATCAAACCATCTACCACTTTTTTGCTTCCTTTTGGTCGCTTCTTACGACACGCTGGAAACACATTAAGGCTATTCTAAAGCTCGTACCTACAGGTATTAGTTTACACATGCTTCTAAATCACTATTGTCCATCGATTATACCTTTTGACCAATGGAATTTGTTATCTGGATTAATTAATTCTTATTAATTGAATTCTTATATGCTAAAAAGTACAAGCAGTTTTAATATGCAAGATGTACAAGTCTGAACAAGATTTTTAAAAGTTTTTGTACTCAATTTATGATGTCATAATAAGTGCACAGTTGTAATTAATTCGTTTCATATTTATTTTCTCACTTACTTTGTGACGAAACAGCCAAATATCCATGCAGGAGATAATGGCCTAAAATATGGATCAACTTGTGTGATGTTCCACTATGTTATAGAGAATTTAGAAATAGTATTCAATATTTTATATTCGATTTATCTTAGGGAATTGTGAGTTGCCCATCCCTAACCGTAAACCAGTTCCCCTTTGGTACAAAATAGGGATATCACTTTTGGATTTAAGATCTGAATGAATTTGAATACATGCTGATTCTATTTTTTATGATACGATGAGGGCTTTGAGCTGAGCTGATTACATCAAGAATTTTTAAATTTTGCGTACATTTCAAATCAATGTGTTGAAAATTTTGGCCATATATATTATATCCAAATTTTTCCATAACTTCCTCATAATCAAATCAGATTTAATTCATAATGATATGATTTGAGAATTAATTTGAAAATAGAAGTATTTGTGACAAACCTTAGCACAAAGAATCTTTGAGACAAATTATACATAAAATGCTTAACATTCTTGAAATCCTAAAGCATGTGAAGTACCTCATTTTTGACTCAATATATATACAAACTTGCCTGGCTGAGTACCACAATGGGCATATTTGTTCAGCCTAAATTTATTTAGTGATTTTTTTTTAAATTTATAACCACTTCTTAGAGTGGATCGCCCTGTCCAAGGCCCTCCGACGTAGGTCACTTCTAGATGGACAGGGTTACAATTGCTGGAAAGATATGATCTTTTCCTGTTTGGCTTAGCCTACCCAAGTTGTTATACCCTGGGTCGATTGATGAGCGTGAATTAGCGAGCCAGACTCGTTGGGACTTTTTTTTTTTATAGCCACTTCTTAGAGTGGATCACCCTATCCAAGGCCCTGTAACAGCGGCCACTTATAGACGGACAGGGTTACAATTCCTGAAAAGATATCATCTTTTCCTGTTCGGCTTAGCCTACCTAATTTATTACACCCTGGGTTGAGTGGTGGGCATGGATAAGCGAGCCGGACTCGCCGGGGCTCGAACCCGAGATCTTCAACCTGCGATGCCAACATGTTTAACCACTAGGCCATCGCGCCCACATAACATTACCGATGATTAGGGCTGGGCACTTCGAATTGAATTCTAAATTATTCGAATCAATTAGCATTATACGAATCACCGATTTTTTCTTTCAGGCTCATATTTGTATGTATCTAACTACGGTATCTGTTCTTAAATCTGTCCCAGTCGATAATTAAATTTTGGTCAAGCATTTGCCACAGAATTGCTCATTACCACTTTTTTGCTTTCTTTTAGTCGCTTCTAACGACACGCTGGAAACACGTAATTAGGGGTATCAGTTTACACATGATTCTAAATCACTATTCTCTATGGACTATAACTTTTGACCAATGGAATTTGTTATCTTGATTAATTAATTTTTTTTTTGTAAAAATGATCTGAAGTGGTTGCTATCACTTAATTTGATATTGATTTTGTTATCCCTGTTTCTTTCTCATCTTTTTTTTACAATGTAACTCATTATTGGGTCTGTCACATTTTTGTTGTCCATATGTTCTGGTTTAGATCTGACCAATCCGACACAAATAGCAGTTGATATTTACTACCTAAACCAAATATTTGTAATTTTTCATAGTTTGGGTTGAAGTTGAGAAAAATGTTGAATGAGAGCAAATAGAAAATCATTTGAGACTAGAACCAACTCTCTAGCTCCAACGGGGACACATTTATGAACGATTTACTAAATTTGACCTTCAGGGCTCGGTAGCCACTTAGTTTTAGGTGGATACTCTTTGAACACATTGGGAAAACTGATTTTTGAGCAAATGCTAGTTTTTTCTCGCTGCGCGCTTTTTCATTTTAAAAAAAATTACCCCACCGTACAGGAAAATTCATTCACGGTCGGCACGTTAGCTCGCAAAATGTTATGCAACTATGGTAGAATGCGCTTTTAAAAAAATTTGAATGATAGCAGTGTTCTTGTGTGAGAAGCACCGGGTTGTTGAATACACTTATTTACCCCAAATATTATTATGATAGTGTATTTCGAATTCACCAAACCTAAAAAATAAATTTTCACCATCCTCATGCTAGTTATTTTTTTTCATTAAAATTTGCCCAGAGTAAGGCCGGAACCTGTGCATAAAAGGAACCAGCTAACGGCCACTTATTAGCAAAGAGCTGATATAAAAGTTCATCCCAAATAGAACTGGACTGCCTTGACAAAGTGCTGTGGGTGGTATCTGCCCCGCCCGGACTGTGTTTCCATTTTCTAGCTTTCCTGATTTCAGATTTTTCACCAGCTACCATGATTACATAGATTACTGTACCGTAATTGAAGTATAATAGTAAAATGTGCAATCAAACTGTCTCTCATGGGATATGTAATATTGTTCAAATTATGATATCGGCTGACGATATATATCAATCTATCTCTAGTTGATCTATCTCAGATTGACCAGGCAACATTAATAGTGCAAGAGAAGATATAAAACAACAAGCCACAGTGAAAAGGTTAACCAGGAAATCTTCGTCGTCGTGTCGGTGACTTACCTTAAAAGGGGAGCAGGGATGTCAAAAACCGCAGCGCTGTATTATTTAATAATGCATAGAAAATTTTATTATATGGCACATGTATGATGGCGACGATGGTTATTTCAGTGAGGTTGGATAAGAAAACATGTGCAGTGTAGATTATGGAATTAGCCTTTTTCATGCTAACTTTTCGCTAATATTGTAGTGCCCACTTGTTTTTAATTCTGATCTTTATTTTATTTTGTCAACCGGTGAAAATCTTTTTATTAATTAGAATCATAACTTGTGGTAGTGGTAGTGGTTGAATAAGTGAACCAGAAAACTGATGGTTTTAAGCAGATGTTTGAACCACCGTTTTGCCTATTATGTAACTAGTTAAGTGTGCCCTGATACTCTGTGTACCCTCTATGTAGATGTCTGAGATGTCTAAAAACAAAAACTATAAAACGTTGAAAACTAAATCTAAAACTTCTAAATAAGAAGTTTTGTAACGCGTACATATTAATAATGTTTAGGGCAGAGATATAATGACTCAGTAATGCTAATAGGCATTTTGTGAAGCAGGAAGTTTCGCATTAGATCTCTCCGCATTCACCTGGGATTTGTGCTTTAGAACTGTGAGGTATAGGGGCCTGGATTCAGAAGGTCAGCTGATCGATAGTGATCCTCCAGCCCTTGTCGCTAACCATTGTGCATGTGCCTTTAGTACCAGCAGTGCACTTTAATCTTATCTGAAGAAGCTAGACTATGATGTCATGAAAGCTTACAATAAACTTTTACTTCTGTGAATTGAGAACATGATGTTATTGTATGATCTTCCGTTAATCGAGGTTTTTAAGAGGAGCAGCTGGTTAAAAATAGACACAGACATGGGTATAGTTTATTTCGACACCTCCGTTGACACAGTAGGCGACGCAATAAATCTATCAAATAAATAAATACAATTTAAATCAATTATTTTTTAGGCTCTAAAATATCATTCAAATATGACAGGAGCAATAAGAAAATGAAGTGTGAGTTAATTAATTTACCTGTAGTCTATGTGGTTAACTAGCAGAGGCTGACCATGCCTATTCTACCGCTCTACAAGACTTATGGATGAATGAATACTTTTATTCCATACTCCCAGGTTCATATAAAAATAATAGTACGATACGCATCATAAACAATCATAAACAAAGGATTCATTAACATGTTAAGATAAAATACTAATATTTTTTTGTTTATTGAAATTTACTCCAAGCAAGGCCGGAAGCAGCTTCGAAAGGGAAACTAACCAACGGCCAACTCAATAGCAATGAGCTACTAAAATATGTAGTGTAGTACTTATGGTACTGAACACTGTAGTACTTTTGATACTGTAGATTGTTACTGACTTTGCGCCACTATCTCTAATTGTCTTCCTATTCTGACTCCCAATTCTAGAAGATGGTTGACTGTTCTAAGTGTGTCCCTACGAACTCTTAACGTTAGACATAGACGGTTTCCACGGATTATATATATTCATTGATTATAGACAATGTTAGAAGGAATATTATGATTATAGAGACCAAGTAGAGTTCTTTTTCCATAAAAATATATAATCTGACTAAATATTACATATTTTTTGTGCAAGCGTGTGACGCGAGACCTATTCAACAGGAAATTGTAATACTAAAAATTCATGTCATGTCATTGTGTGATCGCGAGAATTGCTCTAGTGTCGCACGAGAAATATTTGAGAGAATATTCTAATAGAGAGAGAATATTCTAATGGATCATGCTTGATAATGATATATGATGTAGCGACCATCATTAATGGCTCATTCTTGCTTCTATACACTGCTATGTTATCCACTTAGGGTACAGTTGCTTTGGCTACAGTAATCCTACGTACAAATGTGTTTGTCATTGGGAAGTCTGAAAAAGAAAAAAATGCACACACAACAAAAATGAAGACAGTTGAAATAAGACGAGTAAATATATCTTTTTTAAGCTATTGTCAAGTCAAAACGTCGTAATCTAATTTTAGTATTTGAAAAATAGTGATAGAATATTGTTTTCGGATACCAAAAACATTCACACTGCTTTCTCCAGATAAAAAAAATAGTTCAAATCATCTACACTGATACTACATGTCATTACTAATATTTTTTCTTCAATTTTAATATTTTAAAAGAAAATAAATAATGAAATATAGTCCTTTCTTCTGATAGAGTCCAATTTATTCGGGTGTCTGGATGGCAAGGTAGCTGGAATTCTGCCAGTGTAATTTGAGATTAGCTAAGTAAATTCATTTGCTCGCCTTAAAAATTGAATTGTTTCCCAGTTTGAAGTGTAGGTTTTAATCAGACAGGGGCATGTATATATATATATATTTATATATATATATATAAAGAAGTGGTCACTAAATGACGTAGCACATACAGTGTTAAATAGGGAAAAAAAAATGAATAAAATGTATAACTTATTAATGCATAAAAACAATTGTAAATCTATAAGCGATACCAGAGTTGAAAATCAAATTTTTTTTCAGGTAGACAGTAACGCCAAATTGAAAATAAATACAGCATTTGAGTCAATACCTGGTTCGAACTTGCTTTTTTAACTCTGGTTTACGTGACGTTTGCGCGCGACAACATAATGTTGTTTTTGGATCACAGTCCATAAAGTCCAGTCCTTATAATGTTCAAGCATTGGTACGGTACGGTACGAAGTTCGGTATTTATTTCGTACCGTACCGTACTCTTTTTCGTACCTTCGCATTACACTTTATTCTTCTAAAATGAATTCAAAAAAATAATTTCATCTAACATCTATGCCGTTTCATAACGGGCTCTGATAATATAATTTGTGTCTATCAACGAATTTTTAAATCAAAGGGCAATTTTAAAATGATTAAAAGCGGCGCAGGTATGGTAATGAAAATGCAACTGATTCACTTAAGCTGATTAGATGAGCTATGTCGTATATCGGTTTTACTGCAGTGGCGTAAAATTTTGTGATTGCGTGGAAATACAAATAGGCCACTGATTTATGACTTCTTAATCTGAATGCATTTTTTCTGTAATAACGAAAGTTTTGATATCCCAATTAAAAACCGACAAGATAAGCAGCATTCATAATACTAAAAATCACGGTGCCCAAATATACCAACTACAATCGCGGATCCAGAAAAAAATTTAGGGGGGCACATTTTTCCAACATGCAAACAAAGGCTTTCAAATTTACAAAAAGATTAGGGTGCCGGAGGCGCGCAAAATTTTATGGAGAACGAAACAAAAATACATGTTTTAAGAGTGAAGTAAACATTACCAGACAGGAAAATGTATCTGCGCGCCGGAAGCCCGCTGAAATTTTTTGTAAAAATTAAAAAAAAAATTCTCACTTTAAAGGCTAAATGCTACGAAATTAATCAGGGAAAAATTTTGCGCAACGCAGGCGCGCGAAAATTTTGTGAGAATTAAAAACTCTCTCCCCTGACCAACTATTCAACTAAGCTAACCAGTAACCACCGCTATTGCGTTTTGTTTGTACTCTGACACGCAGAAGTATATTATCAGAGCAGAAACATCAGAATATTATGATATATTTAGGCTGTTTTTAGTTAAATGTTAGCTGATGCTCATCTTAAATAGAAGATATATTTTGTAAAAAAAAAACAGCCATTTCACAATCTAGACAACGAGGCATGTCGAGAATACGTCTGTGCGGTATGAAAAAAATAAATAGCATTATTCAGTAATGTGAAGAGAACGTAAATTGCACCAGAAATACCAGATGCACAATGATAATGTGTGGTGCACAACGAACATTCTTTTGTCGAGAGAGAATTTCTTGTGACGACACAATGCTGCTAATATTCTAAATATTGCTTCATGCCAGATGTTTTCGCGAAAACTGTGCTCATCCTACCACCATTTATCACCACCGTCTACCATTCTCATATTATACGCAATGTGAACAATGATATTTGGGTGACATATGCTTAATTACGCGCATGTTTTTCTGTCCTGGATTTTAAACCAGATATCATAAAACTACATCACTTTGATGTAAGATATTGGTGACGTTTCTTGCGGTGGCCAGATCTTACAAATAAAGCTAATTTGGACATTGGTAGTTGGTACGGTACGAAATTGCTGCCCAGCGAATCGTACCTGTTTTCGTACTGGTACGAAATTTAGTACGATAAATGAAAAATATTAATCGAACTTCATTTCGTACTGGTACGATGTACGAAAAAAAATAAATATCGTACGGTACGGTACGGAAAAATTTTCGAAAGGTACGGTACGAAGTTCGGTACGAAATTATTTTTGCTGGTTCGAAGTACGATAAAAATTTCGTACCGTACCGTACTGCCACCCTTGGTGTCACGTTAGTTGTGTAACACGAACATTTGCACTCAATCTTCGGACATTTCAAATCAATGTGTTGAAAATTTTGGCCATATATATTATATTCAAATTTTTCCATAACTCCCTCATAATTGAATCAGATTCAATTCAAAATGATATGATTTGAAATTTAATTTGAAAATAGATTTATTTGTAACAACCCTTAGCACAAAGAATCTTTGAGACAAATTATACATAAAAATGCTTAACATTTTTGAAATCATGAAGCATGTGAAGTACCTCATTTTTGACTCAAAACATACGCACTTGCCTGGCTGAGTACTACAATAGGCATATTTGTTCAGCCTAGAGAAACTAGTTGACTAAAATGATTCATAATACCCAGAAGCGACTTTGTGCAAAACAAAGAGAAAAATTTGTTTACCGGTAGTTATTTTTTTTTAAATTTATAACCACATCTTAGAGTGGATCGACCCCGGCCAAGGTCCTCGAACGTAGGTCACTTCTAGAGGGACGGGGTTACAATGGCTGGAAAGATATGATCTTTTCCTGTAAGTTATTACACCTTGGGCAGAGCGGTGAGCATGAATTAGCGACCCAGACTCGTCGGGACTCGAACCCGAGATCTTCAACCTGCTATGCCAACATGTTTAACCACTAGGCCATCACGCCCGCATAACTGCATTACCAATGATTAAGGCTGGGCATTTCGAATTGAATACTAAATTAATTGAATCAACGCTTTTTTCTTTCAGGCTCATATTTTGTATGTATCTAACTATCTGTTCTTAAACCTGTCCCAGTCGATAATTTAATTTTGGTGAAGCATTTGCCACAGAAGTGCTCACCTTCTCTATTACCATCTATCAGTGATTCATTGGAGTTGTAATTAATCTTCTGGTAAGCAACAATCGAAAATACAGCACTGCAGACTGCTAATTAATAGCTTTGCGATTGGGTTGGTCTTACTGCAGTACCAATGTGATCACATGTGATCCTCCTTTGTGGCATTCCAAACTTCATCAGGACAGTTAGAGATTCGTGGCTCAAAGCGTATTCCAACTGCTTTTACCGATTGTGGTAACCAAGATTCTAAATCATCAACAAGTTACAATTCCACTATCAAGCAGCGCCCCAGGAATTTTTTAAGGGGCGGGGGGGGGGGGAGGGGGGAAGACCAAATCAACTGTTATTAATTTCCCAATACCCTGTAGGTCCCGGCAATAGGATTAATCCACCGTATTCCCTGTATGTCACTTGCAAGAGATGGCTAGAAGGAAACAAAGAATTGTTAGATGCTTTGTATTCGCCCAGGACGGATACTACTCTTTACTGATTTTAGTTGCTTTTGCTTTCCACTTACGTCCTTCTATCTTGATAACCAGTCAGGATAATCAGAGATTTGTAGCCCCAAGCCTAATTCTAACTCCCTTTTTTTATTGAAATTGACTCTAAGCAAGGCCGGAAGCAGCTCCCAAAGGGAATCAACCAACAGCCACTCAATAGCAGAGAGTAGCTGATCAACTAAATCAACTTCAGTAATCAACTGAAAGATGTAGTACCAGCAACCACACTCTAAACAAAAAACATCCTCAACAGAACTGAACCATTATGGCAAGGTGCGGTGAGCGGTATCTGCCCTGGGCGATCATCAAACCATCTACCACTTTTTTGCTTCCTTTTGGTCGCTTCTTACGACACGCTGGAAACACATTAAGGCTATTCTAAAGCTCGTACCTACAGGTATTAGTTTACACATGCTTCTAAATCACTATTGTCCATCGATTATACCTTTTGACCAATGGAATTTGTTATCTGGATTAATTAATTCTTATTAATTGAATTCTTATATGCTAAAAAGTACAAGCAGTTTTAATATGCAAGATGTACAAGTCTGAACAAGATTTTTAAAAGTTTTTGTACTCAATTTATGATGTCATAATAAGTGCACAGTTGTAATTAATTCGTTTCATATTTATTTTTTTCTCACTTACTTTGTGACGAAACAGCCAAATATCCATGCAGGAGATAATGGCCTAAAATATGGATCAACTTGTGTGATGTTCCACTATGTTATAGAGAATTTAGAAATAGTATTCAATATTTTATATTCGATTTATCTTAGGGAATTGTGAGTTGCCCATCCCTAACCGTAAACCAGTTCCCCTTTGGTACAAAATAGGGATATCACTTTTGGATTTAAGATCTGAATGAATTTGAATACATGCTGATTCTATTTTTTATGATACGATGAGGGCTTTGAGCTGAGCTGATTACATCAAGAATTTTTTAAATTTTGCGTACATTTCAAATCAATGTGTTGAAAATTTTGGCCATATATATTATATCCAAATTTTTCCATAACTTCCTCATAATCAAATCAGATTTAATTCATAATGATATGATTTGAGAATTAATTTGAAAATAGAAGTATTTGTGACAAACCTTAGCACAAAGAATCTTTGAGACAAATTATACATAAAATGCTTAACATTCTTGAAATCCTAAAGCATGTGAAGTACCTCATTTTTGACTCAATATATACAAACTTGCCTGGCTGAGTACCACAATGGGCATATTTGTTCAGCCTAAATTTATTTAGTGATTTTTTTTTAAATTTATAACCACTTCTTAGAGTGGATCGCCCTGTCCAAGGCCCTCCGACGTAGGTCACTTCTAGATGGACAGGGTTACAATTGCTGGAAAGATATGATCTTTTCCTGTTTGGCTTAGCCTACCCAAGTTGTTATACCCTGGGTCGATTGATGAGCGTGAATTAGCGAGCCAGACTCGTTGGGACTTTTTTTTTTTTATAGCCACTTCTTAGAGTGGATCACCCTATCCAAGGCCCTGTAACAGCGGCCACTTATAGACGGACAGGGTTACAATTCCTGAAAAGATATCATCTTTTCCTGTTCGGCTTAGCCTACCTAATTTATTACACCCTGGGTTGAGTGGTGGGCATGGATAAGCGAGCCGGACTCGCCGGGGCTCGAACCCGAGATCTTCAACCTGCGATGCCAACATGTTTAACCACTAGGCCATCGCGCCCACATAACATTACCGATGATTAGGGCTGGGCACTTCGAATTGAATTCTAAATTATTCGAATCAATTAGCATTATACGAATCACCGATTTTTTCTTTCAGGCTCATATTTGTATGTATCTAACTACGGTATCTGTTCTTAAATCTGTCCCAGTCGATAATTAAATTTTGGTCAAGCATTTGCCACAGAATTGCTCATTACCACTTTTTTGCTTTCTTTTAGTCGCTTCTAACGACACGCTGGAAACACGTAATTAGGGGTATCAGTTTACACATGATTCTAAATCACTATTCTCTATGGACTATAACTTTTGACCAATGGAATTTGTTATCTTGATTAATTAATTTTTTTTTTGTAAAAATGATCTGAAGTGGTTGCTATCACTTAATTTGATATTGATTTTGTTATCCCTGTTTCTTTCTCATCTTTTTTACAATGTAACTCATTATTGGGTCTGTCACATTTTTTTGTTGTCCATATGTTCTGGTTTAGATCTGACCAATCCGACACAAATAGCAGTTGATATTTACTACCTAAACCAAATATTTGTAATTTTTCATAGTTTGGGTTGAAGTTGAGAAAAATGTTGAATGAGAGCAAATAGAAAATCATTTGAGACTAGAACCAACTCTCTAGCTCCAACGGGGGACACATTTATGAACGATTTACTAAATTTGACCTTCAGGGCTCGGTAGCCACTTAGTTTTAGGTGGATACTCTTTGAACACATTGGGAAAACTGATTTTTGAGCAAATGCTAGTTTTTCTCGCTGCGCGCTTTTTCATTTTAAAAAAAATTACCCCACCGTACAGGAAAAATTCATTCACGGTCGGCACGTTAGCTCGCAAAATGTTATGCAACTATGGTAGAATGCGCTTTTAAAAAAATTTTGAATGATAGCAGTGTTCTTGTGTGAGAAGCACCGGGTTGTTGAATACACTTATTTACCCCAAATATTATTATGATAGTGTATTTCGAATTCACCAAACCTAAAAATAAATTTTCACCATCCTCATGCTAGTTATTTTTTTTTCATTAAAATTTGCCCAGAGTAAGGCCGGAACCTGTGCATAAAAGGAACCAGCTAACGGCCACTTATTAGCAAAGAGCTGATATAAAAGTTCATCCCAAATAGAAACTGGACTGCCTTGACAAAGTGCTGTGGGTGGTATCTGCCCCGCCCGGACTGTGTTTCCATTTTCTAGCTTTCCTGATTTCAGATTTTTCACCAGCTACCATGATTACATAGATTACTGTACCGTAATTGAAGTATAATAGTAAAATGTGCAATCAAACTGTCTCTCATGGGATATGTAATATTGTTCAAATTATGATATCGGCTGACGATATATATCAATCTATCTCTAGTTGATCTATCTCAGATTGACCAGGCAACATTAATAGTGCAAGAGAAGATATAAAACAACAAGCCACAGTGAAAAGGTTAACCAGGAAATCTTCGTCGTCGTGTCGGTGACTTACCTTAAAAGGGGAGCAGGGATGTCAAAAACCGCAGCGCTGTATTATTTAATAATGCATAGAAATTTTATTATATGGCACATGTATGATGGCGACGATGGTTATTTCAGTGAGGTTGGATAAGAAAACATGTGCAGTGTAGATTATGGAATTAGCCTTTTTCATGCTAACTTTTCGCTAATATTGTAGTGCCCACTTGTTTAATTCTGATCTTTATTTTATTTTGTCAACCGGTGAAAATCTTTTTATTAATTAGAATCATAACTTGTGGTAGTGGTAGTGGTTGAATAAGTGAACCAGAAACTGATGGTTTTAAGCAGATGTTTGAACCACCGTTTTGCCTATTATGTAACTAGTTAAGTGTGCCCTGATACTCTGTGTACCCTCTATGTAGATGTCTGAGATGTCTAAAAAACAAAAACTATAAAACGTTGAAAACTAAATCTAAAACTTCTAAATAAGAAGTTTTGTAACGCGTACATATTAATAATGTTTAGGGCAGAGATATAATGACTCAGTAATGCTAATAGGCATTTTGTGAAGCAGGAAGTTTCGCATTAGATCTCTCCGCATTCACCTGGGATTTGTGCTTTAGAACTGTGAGGTATAGGGGCCTGGATTCAGAAGGTCAGCTGATCGATAGTGATCCTCCAGCCCTTGTCGCTAACCATTGTGCATGTGCCTTTAGTACCAGCAGTGCACTTTAATCTTATCTGAAGAAGCTAGACTATGATGTCATGAAAGCTTACAATAAACTTTTACTTCTGTGAATTGAGAACATGATGTTATTGTATGATCTTCCGTTAATCGAGGTTTTTAAGAGGAGCAGCTGGTTAAAAATAGACACAGACATGGGTATAGTTTATTTCGACACCTCCGTTGACACAGTAGGCGACGCAATAAATCTATCAAATAAATAAATACAATTTAAATCAATTATTTTTTAGGCTCTAAAATATCATTCAAATATGACAGGAGCAATAAGAAAATGAAGTGTGAGTTAATTAATTTACCTGTAGTCTATGTGGTTAACTAGCAGAGGCTGACCATGCCTATTCTACCGCTCTACAAGACTTATGGATGAATGAATACTTTTATTCCATACTCCCAGGTTCATATAAAAATAATAGTACGATACGCATCATAAACAATCATAAACAAAGGATTCATTAACATGTTAAGATAAAATACTAATATTTTTTTGTTTATTGAAATTTACTCCAAGCAAGGCCGGAAGCAGCTTCGAAAGGGAACTAACCAACGGCCAACTCAATAGCAATGAGCTACTAAAATATGTAGTGTAGTACTTATGGTACTGAACACTGTAGTACTTTTGATACTGTAGATTGTTACTGACTTTTGCGCCACTATCTCTAATTGTCTTCCTATTCTGACTCCCAATTCTAGAAGATGGTTGACTGTTCTAAGTGTCCCTACGAACTCTTAACGTTAGACATAGACGGTTTCCACGGATTAATATATTCATTGATTATAGACAATGTTAGAAGGAAATATTATGATTATAGAGACCAAGTAGAGTTCTTTTTCCATAAAAAATATATATAATCTGACTAAATATTACATATTTTTGTGCAAGCGTGTGACGCGAGACCTATTCAACAGGAAATTGTAATACTAAAAATTCATGTCATGTCATTGTGTGATCGCGAGAATTGCTCTAGTGTCGCACGAGAAATATTTGAGAGAATATTCTAATAGAGAGAGAGAATATTCTAATGGATCATGCTTGATAATGATATATGATGTAGCGACCATCATTAATGGCTCATTCTTGCTTCTATACACTGCTATGTTATCCACTTAGGGTACAGTTGCTTTGGCTACAGTAATCCTACGTACAAATGTGTTTGTCATTGGGAAGTCTGAAAAAGAAAAAAATGCACACACACAACAAAAATGAAGACAGTTGAAATAAGACGAGTAAATATATCTTTTTTAAGCTATTGTCAAGTCAAAAACGTCGTAATCTAATTTTAGTATTTGAAAAATAGTGATAGAATATTGTTTTCGGATACCAAAAACATTCACACTGCTTTCTCCAGATAAAAAAAATAGTTCAAATCATCTACACTGATACTACATGTCATTACTAATATTTTTTTCTTCAATTTTAATATTTTAAAAGAAAATAAATAATGAAAATATAGTCCTTTCTTCTGATAGAGTCCAATTTATTCGGGTGTCTGGATGGCAAGGTAGCTGGAATTCTGCCAGTGTAATTTGAGATTAGCTAAGTAAATTCATTTGCTCGCCTTAAAAATTGAATTGTTTCCCAGTTTGAAGTGTAGGTTTTAATCAGACAGGGGCATGTATATATATATATATTTATATATATATATATAAAGAAGTGGTCACTAAATGACGTAGCACATACAGTGTTAAATAGGGAAAAAAATGAATAAAATGTATAACTTATTAATGCATAAAACAATTGTAAATCTATAAGCGATACCAGAGTTGAAAATCAATTTTTTTTCAGGTAGACAGTAACGCCAAATTGAAATAAATACAGCATTTGAGTCAATACCTGGTTCGAACTTGCTTTTAACTCTGGTTTACGTGACGTTTGCGCGACAACATAATGTTGTTTTTGGATCACAGTCCATAAAGTCCAGTCCTTATAATGTTCAAGCATTGGTACGGTACGGTACGAAGTTCGGTATTTATTTCGTACCGTACCGTACTCTTTTTCGTACCTTCGCATTACACTTTATTCTTCTAAAATGAATTCAAAAAAATAATTTCATCTAACATCTATGCCGTTTCATAACGGGCTCTGATAATATAATTTGTGTCTATCAACGAATTTTTAAATCAAAGGGCAATTTTAAAATGATTAAAAGCGGCGCAGGTATGGTAATGAAAATGCAACTGATTCACTTAAGCTGATTAGATGAGCTATGTCGTATATCGGTTTTACTGCAGTGGCGTAAAATTTTGTGATTGCGTGGAAATACAAATAGGCCACTGATTTATGACTTCTTAATCTGAATGCATTTTTCTGTAATAACGAAAGTTTTGATATCCCAATTAAAACCGACAAGATAAGCAGCATTCATAATACTAAAAATCACGGTGCCCAAATATACCAACTACAATCGCGGATCCAGAAAAAAATTTAGGGGGGCACATTTTTCCAACATGCAAACAAAGGCTTTCAAATTTACAAAAAGATTAGGGTGCCGGAGGCGCGCAAAATTTTATGGAGAACGAAACAAAAATACATGTTTTAAGAGTGAAGTAAACATTACCAGACAGGAAAATGTATCTGCGCGCCGGAAGCCCGCTGAAATTTTTTGTAAAAATTAAAAAAAAATTCTCACTTTAAAGGCTAAATGCTACGAAATTAATCAGGGAAAAATTTTGCGCAACGCAGGCGCGCGAAAATTTTGTGAGAATTAAAAACTCTCTCCCCTGACCAACTATTCAACTAAGCTAACCAGTAACCACCGCTATTGCGTTTTGTTTGTACTCTGACACGCAGAAGTATATTATCAGAGCAGAAACATCAGAATATTATGATATATTTAGGCTGTTTTTAGTTTAAATGTTAGCTGATGCTCATCTTAAATAGAAGATATATTTTGTAAAAAAAAAACAGCCATGTCACAATATAGACAACGAGGCATGTCGAGAATACGTCTGTGCGGTATGAAAAAATAAATAGCATTATTCAGTAATGTGAAGAGAACGTAAATTGCACCAGAAATACCAGATGCACAATGATAATGTGTGGTGCACAACGAACATTCTTTTGTCGAGAGAGAATTTCTTGTGACGACACAATGCTGCTAATATTCTAAATATTGCTTCATGCCAGATGTTTTCGCGAAAACTGTGCTCATCCTACCACCATTTATCACCACCGGTCTACCATTCTCATATTATACGCAATGTGAACAATGATATTTGGGTGACATATGCTTAATTACGCGCATGTTTTTCTGTCCTGGATTTTAAACCAGATATCATAAAACTACATCACTTTGATGTAAGATATTGGTGACGTTTCTTGCGGTGGCCAGATCTTACAAATAAAGCTAATTTGGACATTGGTAGTTGGTACGGTACGAAATTGCTGCCCAGCGAATCGTACCTGTTTTCGTACTGGTACGAAATTTAGTACGATAAATGAAAAATATTAATCGAACTTCATTTCGTACTGGTACGATGTACGAAAAAAATAATATCGTACGGTACGGTACGGAAAATTTTCGAAAGGTACGGTACGAAGTTCGGTACGAAATTATTTTGCTGGTTCGAAGTACGATAAAAATTTCGTACCGTACCGTACTGCCACCCTTGGTGTCACGTTAGTTGTGTAACACGAACATTTGCACTCAATCTTCGGACATTTCAAATCAATGTGTTGAAAATTTTGGCCATATATATTATATTCAAATTTTTCCATAACTCCCTCATAATTGAATCAGATTCAATTCAAAATGATATGATTTGAAATTTAATTTGAAAATAGATTTATTTGTAACAACCCTTAGCACAAAGAATCTTTGAGACAAATTATACATAAAATGCTTAACATTTTTGAAATCATGAAGCATGTGAAGTACCTCATTTTTGACTCAAAACATACGCACTTGCCTGGCTGAGTACTACAATAGGCATATTTGTTCAGCCTAGAGAAACTAGTTGACTAAAATGATTCATAATACCCAGAAGCGACTTTGTGCAAACAAAGAGAAAAATTTGTTTACCGGTAGTTATTTTTTTTTAAATTTATAACCACATCTTAGAGTGGATCGACCCCGGCCAAGGTCCTCGAACGTAGGTCACTTCTAGAGGGACGGGGTTACAATGGCTGGAAAGATATGATCTTTTCCTGTAAGTTATTACACCTTGGGCAGAGCGGTGAGCATGAATTAGCGACCCAGACTCGTCGGGACTCGAACCCGAGATCTTCAACCTGCTATGCCAACATGTTTAACCACTAGGCCATCACGCCCGCATAACTGCATTACCAATGATTAAGGCTGGGCATTTCGAATTGAATACTAAATTAATTGAATCAACGCTTTTTTCTTTCAGGCTCATATTTGTATGTATCTAACTATCTGTTCTTAAACCTGTCCCAGTCGATAATTTAATTTTGGTGAAGCATTTGCCACAGAAGTGCTCACCTTCTCTATTACCATCTATCAGTGATTCATTGGAGTTGTAATTAATCTTCTGGTAAGCAACAATCGAAAATACAGCACTGCAGACTGCTAATTAATAGCTTTGCGATTGGGTTGGTCTTACTGCAGTACCAATGTGATCACATGTGATCCTCCTTTGTGGCATTCCAAACTTCATCAGGACAGTTAGAGATTCGTGGCTCAAAGCGTATTCCAACTGCTTTTTACCGATTGTGGTAACCAAGATTCTAAATCATCAACAAGTTACAATTCCACTATCAAGCAGCGCCCCAGGAATTTTTTAAGGGGCGGTGGGGGGGAGGGGGGAAGACCAAATCAACTGTTATTAATTTCCCAATACCCTGTAGGTCCCGGCAATAGGATTAATCCACCGTATTCCCTGTATGTCACTTGCAAGAGATGGCTAGAAGGAAAACAAAGAATTGTTAGATGCTTTGTATTCGCCCAGGACGGATACTACTCTTTACTGATTTTAGTTGCTTTTGCTTTCCACTTACGTCCTTCTATCTTGATAACCAGTCAGGATAATCAGAGATTTGTAGCCCCAAGCCTAATTCTAACTCCCTTTTTTTTATTGAAATTGACTCTAAGCAAGGCCGGAAGCAGCTCCCAAAGGGAATCAACCAACAGCCACTCAATAGCAGAGAGTAGCTGATCAACTAAAATCAACTTCAGTAATCAACTGAAAGATGTAGTACCAGCAACCACACTCTAAACAAAAAACATCCTCAACAGAACTGAACCATTATGGCAAGGTGCGGTGAGCGGTATCTGCCCTGGGCGATCATCAAACCATCTACCACTTTTTTGCTTCCTTTTGGTCGCTTCTTACGACACGCTGGAAACACATTAAGGCTATTCTAAAGCTCGTACCTACAGGTATTAGTTTACACATGCTTCTAAATCACTATTGTCCATCGATTATACCTTTTGACCAATGGAATTTGTTATCTGGATTAATTAATTCTTATTAATTGAATTCTTATATGCTAAAAAGTACAAGCAGTTTTAATATGCAAGATGTACAAGTCTGAACAAGATTTTTAAAAGTTTTTGTACTCAATTTATGATGTCATAATAAGTGCACAGTTGTAATTAATTCGTTTCATATTTATTTTCTCACTTACTTTGTGACGAAACAGCCAAATATCCATGCAGGAGATAATGGCCTAAAATATGGATCAACTTGTGTGATGTTCCACTATGTTATAGAGAATTTAGAAATAGTATTCAATATTTTATATTCGATTTATCTTAGGGAATTGTGAGTTGCCCATCCCTAACCGTAAACCAGTTCCCCTTTGGTACAAAATAGGGATATCACTTTTGGATTTAAGATCTGAATGAATTTGAATACATGCTGATTCTATTTTTTATGATACGATGAGGGCTTTGAGCTGAGCTGATTACATCAAGAATTTTTAAATTTTGCGTACATTTCAAATCAATGTGTTGAAAATTTTGGCCATATATATTATATCCAAATTTTTCCATAACTTCCTCATAATCAAATCAGATTTAATTCATAATGATATGATTTGAGAATTAATTTGAAAATAGAAGTATTTGTGACAAACCTTAGCACAAAGAATCTTTGAGACAAATTATACATAAAATGCTTAACATTCTTGAAATCCTAAAGCATGTGAAGTACCTCATTTTTGACTCAATATATACAAACTTGCCTGGCTGAGTACCACAATGGGCATATTTGTTCAGCCTAAATTTATTTAGTGATTTTTTTTTAAATTTATAACCACTTCTTAGAGTGGATCGCCCTGTCCAAGGCCCTCCGACGTAGGTCACTTCTAGATGGACAGGGTTACAATTGCTGGAAAGATATGATCTTTTCCTGTTTGGCTTAGCCTACCCAAGTTGTTATACCCTGGGTCGATTGATGAGCGTGAATTAGCGAGCCAGACTCGTTGGGACTTTTTTTTTTTATAGCCACTTCTTAGAGTGGATCACCCTATCCAAGGCCCTGTAACAGCGGCCACTTATAGACGGACAGGGTTACAATTCCTGAAAAGATATCATCTTTTCCTGTTCGGCTTAGCCTACCTAATTTATTACACCCTGGGTTGAGTGGTGGGCATGGATAAGCGAGCCGGACTCGCCGGGGCTCGAACCCGAGATCTTCAACCTGCGATGCCAACATGTTTTTAACCACTAGGCCATCGCGCCCACATAACATTACCGATGATTAGGGCTGGGCACTTCGAATTGAATTCTAAATTATTCGAATCAATTAGCATTATACGAATCACCGATTTTTTCTTTCAGGCTCATATTTGTATGTATCTAACTACGGTATCTGTTCTTAAATCTGTCCCAGTCGATAATTAAATTTTGGTCAAGCATTTGCCACAGAATTGCTCATTACCACTTTTTTGCTTTCTTTTAGTCGCTTCTAACGACACGCTGGAAACACGTAATTAGGGGTATCAGTTTACACATGATTCTAAATCACTATTCTCTATGGACTATAACTTTTGACCAATGGAATTTGTTATCTTGATTAATTAATTTTTTTTTTGTAAAAATGATCTGAAGTGGTTGCTATCACTTAATTTGATATTGATTTTGTTATCCCTGTTTCTTTCTCATCTTTTTTACAATGTAACTCATTATTGGGTCTGTCACATTTTTGTTGTCCATATGTTCTGGTTTAGATCTGACCAATCCGACACAAATAGCAGTTGATATTTACTACCTAAACCAAATATTTGTAATTTTTCATAGTTTGGGTTGAAGTTGAGAAAAATGTTGAATGAGAGCAAATAGAAAATCATTTGAGACTAGAACCAACTCTCTAGCTCCAACGGGGACACATTTATGAACGATTTACTAAATTTGACCTTCAGGGCTCGGTAGCCACTTAGTTTTAGGTGGATACTCTTTGAACACATTGGGAAAACTGATTTTTGAGCAAATGCTAGTTTTTCTCGCTGCGCGCTTTTTCATTTTAAAAAAAATTACCCCACCGTACAGGAAAATTCATTCACGGTCGGCACGTTAGCTCGCAAAATGTTATGCAACTATGGTAGAATGCGCTTTTAAAAAAATTTGAATGATAGCAGTGTTCTTGTGTGAGAAGCACCGGGTTGTTGAATACACTTATTTACCCCAAATATTATTATGATAGTGTATTTCGAATTCACCAAACCTAAAAATAAATTTTCACCATCCTCATGCTAGTTATTTTTTTTCATTAAAATTTGCCCAGAGTAAGGCCGGAACCTGTGCATAAAAGGAACCAGCTAACGGCCACTTATTAGCAAAGAGCTGATATAAAAGTTCATCCCAAATAGAACTGGACTGCCTTGACAAAGTGCTGTGGGTGGTATCTGCCCCGCCCGGACTGTGTTTCCATTTTCTAGCTTTCCTGATTTCAGATTTTTCACCAGCTACCATGATTACATAGATTACTGTACCGTAATTGAAGTATAATAGTAAAATGTGCAATCAAACTGTCTCTCATGGGATATGTAATATTGTTCAAATTATGATATCGGCTGACGATATATATCAATCTATCTCTAGTTGATCTATCTCAGATTGACCAGGCAACATTAATAGTGCAAGAGAAGATATAAAACAACAAGCCACAGTGAAAAGGTTAACCAGGAAATCTTCGTCGTCGTGTCGGTGACTTACCTTAAAAGGGGAGCAGGGATGTCAAAAACCGCAGCGCTGTATTATTTAATAATGCATAGAAATTTTATTATATGGCACATGTATGATGGCGACGATGGTTATTTCAGTGAGGTTGGATAAGAAAACATGTGCAGTGTAGATTATGGAATTAGCCTTTTTCATGCTAACTTTTCGCTAATATTGTAGTGCCCACTTGTTTAATTCTGATCTTTATTTTATTTTGTCAACCGGTGAAAATCTTTTTATTAATTAGAATCATAACTTGTGGTAGTGGTAGTGGTTGAATAAGTGAACCAGAAACTGATGGTTTTAAGCAGATGTTTGAACCACCGTTTTGCCTATTATGTAACTAGTTAAGTGTGCCCTGATACTCTGTGTACCCTCTATGTAGATGTCTGAGATGTCTAAAAACAAAAACTATAAAACGTTGAAAACTAAATCTAAAACTTCTAAATAAGAAGTTTTGTAACGCGTACATATTAATAATGTTTAGGGCAGAGATATAATGACTCAGTAATGCTAATAGGCATTTTGTGAAGCAGGAAGTTTCGCATTAGATCTCTCCGCATTCACCTGGGATTTGTGCTTTAGAACTGTGAGGTATAGGGGCCTGGATTCAGAAGGTCAGCTGATCGATAGTGATCCTCCAGCCCTTGTCGCTAACCATTGTGCATGTGCCTTTAGTACCAGCAGTGCACTTTAATCTTATCTGAAGAAGCTAGACTATGATGTCATGAAAGCTTACAATAAACTTTTACTTCTGTGAATTGAGAACATGATGTTATTGTATGATCTTCCGTTAATCGAGGTTTTTAAGAGGAGCAGCTGGTTAAAAATAGACACAGACATGGGTATAGTTTATTTCGACACCTCCGTTGACACAGTAGGCGACGCAATAAATCTATCAAATAAATAAATACAATTTAAATCAATTATTTTTTAGGCTCTAAAATATCATTCAAATATGACAGGAGCAATAAGAAAATGAAGTGTGAGTTAATTAATTTACCTGTAGTCTATGTGGTTAACTAGCAGAGGCTGACCATGCCTATTCTACCGCTCTACAAGACTTATGGATGAATGAATACTTTTATTCCATACTCCCAGGTTCATATAAAAATAATAGTACGATACGCATCATAAACAATCATAAACAAAGGATTCATTAACATGTTAAGATAAAATACTAATATTTTTTTGTTTATTGAAATTTACTCCAAGCAAGGCCGGAAGCAGCTTCGAAAGGGAACTAACCAACGGCCAACTCAATAGCAATGAGCTACTAAAATATGTAGTGTAGTACTTATGGTACTGAACACTGTAGTACTTTTGATACTGTAGATTGTTACTGACTTTGCGCCACTATCTCTAATTGTCTTCCTATTCTGACTCCCAATTCTAGAAGATGGTTGACTGTTCTAAGTGTCCCTACGAACTCTTAACGTTAGACATAGACGGTTTCCACGGATTAATATATTCATTGATTATAGACAATGTTAGAAGGAATATTATGATTATAGAGACCAAGTAGAGTTCTTTTTCCATAAAAATATATAATCTGACTAAATATTACATATTTTTGTGCAAGCGTGTGACGCGAGACCTATTCAACAGGAAATTGTAATACTAAAAATTCATGTCATGTCATTGTGTGATCGCGAGAATTGCTCTAGTGTCGCACGAGAAATATTTGAGAGAATATTCTAATAGAGAGAGAATATTCTAATGGATCATGCTTGATAATGATATATGATGTAGCGACCATCATTAATGGCTCATTCTTGCTTCTATACACTGCTATGTTATCCACTTAGGGTACAGTTGCTTTGGCTACAGTAATCCTACGTACAAATGTGTTTGTCATTGGGAAGTCTGAAAAAGAAAAAAATGCACACACAACAAAAATGAAGACAGTTGAAATAAGACGAGTAAATATATCTTTTTTAAGCTATTGTCAAGTCAAAACGTCGTAATCTAATTTTAGTATTTGAAAAATAGTGATAGAATATTGTTTTCGGATACCAAAAAACATTCACACTGCTTTCTCCAGATAAAAAAAATAGTTCAAATCATCTACACTGATACTACATGTCATTACTAATATTTTTTCTTCAATTTTAATATTTTAAAAGAAAATAAATAATGAAATATAGTCCTTTCTTCTGATAGAGTCCAATTTATTCGGGTGTCTGGATGGCAAGGTAGCTGGAATTCTGCCAGTGTAATTTGAGATTAGCTAAGTAAATTCATTTGCTCGCCTTAAAAATTGAATTGTTTCCCAGTTTGAAGTGTAGGTTTTAATCAGACAGGGGCATGTATATATATATATATATATATATATATATATATAAAGAAGTGGTCACTAAATGACGTAGCACATACAGTGTTAAATAGGGAAAAAAATGAATAAAATGTATAACTTATTAATGCATAAAACAATTGTAAATCTATAAGCGATACCAGAGTTGAAAATCAATTTTTTTTCAGGTAGACAGTAACGCCAAATTGAAATAAATACAGCATTTGAGTCAATACCTGGTTCGAACTTGCTTTTAACTCTGGTTTACGTGACGTTTGCGCGACAACATAATGTTGTTTTTGGATCACAGTCCATAAAGTCCAGTCCTTATAATGTTCAAGCATGCTTTCCAGTATGTGGCACAACTTTGATTTTTACCACATTTTTGAAACAATATTGTTGGGATTTCTGTGTTTGTCAAGGCGTTTGAAGTCGTTACTGTTGAAGGCGTAGTTGAATTTATAGCGGTTTCGACAGTTTCTTCGGGTGTCATGTCTCGAGGTTCAGAGATAATACGAATTAACATTGCAGCTGTTGTTTGGTTTGGATTAGTAGCCATGCTTGTATTGTTCTCAGTTTCCCATGCGCTTTGTGTTATCTTCGATTTAGGGCGTATTCGAGCATGATAATAGGCGTTGAGAAACTGATATACTTTTGGCATGTTTCGAGGAAGTTCCTCAAATGTATGATATAATCTCCAGAATATTGATAAAAAAAATTGAGATAGTGATAAGTATTGTCCAAAATAAAAATTCGTTAGCTGAGATTATTGACCAAAATATATTTTTGACAGTCTTTCCAGTCAATGTGAGAGGTTTTTGAAGATCGAGAGTTTCCTACGTATCTTCTCCCAACATTTCGCCTGCAAACATTTTGAAACTTTCAGTGAGTTGAGTTGCTCTCGAAACAGATAGTAAAAAATTTTTCCAGTCGGTGAAATCATTTTCTTTATCGCTAGAAAAATATTTAGCAGCAAGGGCCAAGTAATCCACAGATGTAACTTCAGTCCTGAGCGTTTTCAGAGAAGGGTGCACAGTTTGGATGTTGGCATCCATATTTGCGAGCGAGTAGTTCATGTACTGATAGTATTTAAGGTTGATGCGTTAACTACGTATTCCACTAGATTTTCAATGTTTTTTATGCTTCGTTCCTTCGAAGACAATATTAGGTGGGTAAATCTGGCCAAGATGAGTCTTCTAGTCGGTTGTGTTGTATTTTACGAGTGGTCATGATGATACCATGGATGAATTAAGTAGAAGCGAGGGAACGATAGTAGCATTGATCGGCTGACCATGCAGTTGCAGTAGAGTGTCACCTCGTGAAACCGCTACTACGTCATGTCCAAGACTTGCAGAGAGGATTCTGATAGGAAAAGCCGTCGACAGTAACTGAAATGTCAGAGTTGGTTGACATTCGAGTTGGCACTCGAGGTATTGTTTTTTTGTCATCTTGTAATGCAATTTCTTCGTTGAATTTATCATCCAAGTCTTGTATTGATAAGATGATAGGATGTGGCTTGCTCCTGCCTGGTGTAGCGATGTGTAAGCCAGCTTCGAATCGCTCAATAGATTACAGTTTATCGGTATAATGATGAATTCGTTTCGTATACGGAACACTTGTTTACCACGACACTTTGGGGCCACAAGACCACATGCGGTCCACGAATGAACACTTACTGATAGTTGAGGAAATTCGACTCCTATAGGTGCGTGGTGTTATTCTTATGTACGTGCACTAAGGCATTTCGGTAGACTTCTTCTTCAGGCAAGAATGAGTTGTGCGTTTATTCCATATCATTAAGTACGCCGCAGAAGTTCCAGTTCCAGCAGCAGAGTTGCAGCTTGAAGCATCAAACATTCGACTTATTAATTCATATTCAGATGATTGTAGCGTACAGAGGATTAAAAATGGCAATGTTCACAACCTTTCTTCAGAAGTTAAAATATTGTAGTAAGATAAACACGAATTGTGAGGATTCGGGTGTTGTTTCCTGAAAAAAAAATATGTGTGTTCGTTGAACAAAAAACTATTGACAGGCGTTGCTTTATATTGGTAGATACGAATGTAAAACTCGGGCATTGGTAATTTGAGACGTTGGTTACAGTTTTCAGTCCTTTTTTCGGTGGTCTGGTTTCTATGGTTGCATTGGTGGGATCAATCGATGTATGTCTGATTCGATGAACATTTCTTGAAGGTTGTTGATGAGTTGGTTGTATGAGTGATTGATTTGATGTCCTTTTCTAAAACTCTTCTAATAATTACAATACACCAAGGAGCAAATGCAACATAAATACAGTGATACTGACGGTTATTGGTGTTGATTAAATACAATTATGGTAGTTAAAAAGTTCGGTATTTCCTGAAGTACCAATAAGACCATAATACAGAGAGACCAGGCACAAAAGATTGATTTAGGTTTTTCCAGACGCTGTTGAATATAGACCTATTTGGTAGATTTTAAATTCCAACCTAGATTTGAATGAATTTTTGTTCGAAATAGTACATCCGTCCTAATTAGACATGAAATGAATGTATATTTGGATTTGTTTGAACGTGTGAAGCAGTGTCACCGATGTAACGCTTCATATGTGTAATGTTATTTGACACTTGGTCATTTCTCACAACTCTGAACCTGGAATTCCATAAATGATTCGAAATGCATCATTGTAGGCCACATGCAGTTTCGAAAGAAAGATTTGGAATATTTGGTCCAAAGTTGGCCGAAATATAAACCGGAGCAGTAGCTGGAAAGCAATAGGGATTTTGCCTGTGTTAAACATTCGTTAAATTTTTTCAATACAGATAACGACGTTGCGTACATAGATCTGGTCTATCGGGCAATGTCATACGAGCCATTGAGATCAATGCCTAATAAGACATCAAGGTATTTCACAGAATCAACATATTTCAGATTATAATTTCCGAGTTTGTTGGCATCCAATATCCATTTCTCAAACTCAGACACCATACAAATGGATTTTCCGACATTAAACAAAACGTCGTGAGATTTAGCAATAAACGGAAGAAAAAGTTGTATAAGATATTTAATCATATCAATTAACAGAGTTTATGTTTTTAAATATGAAAACACATAAACCCAGTAATAGGTTGAAAAAATTTATGATTGTGTTGTTGAAAATTGTGGTGGGCCTTGGCCATCCACAGCGGTAACATTCGAAGTTAAAAAAAACACTAGACACTGGAAGAAAATGATCAATTATTCCAATAGTTGATGGATCTACAAACAGCGCCCGTTGTTACTTTATTAAATGAGCAGTTTTTATCAATGCATCTTAAATATTTATATTGCTTGGAGAATTTGGGTGTCCTGGATTATGAAGGACGATGACCATTAATCATTTTTCATAAAATAGTTCTTGGGTACTTTGGTATAAACCAGGATTGAAAATATGCTGCCGAAAACAACACCCAAGTGCCCAGGGTAAAACTCAAATTCCGGATCAAAACTGTATCACTTCTTATTGTCAGAAAATGCAATAAATTGCGTATTATTTGTTGAAGAAATTAATTTTAATTGTATTTGTGAATATTCTAAATATGGAGAAATACTTTAGTAATTTTTTTTCACTGAAATTCACTCTGAGCAAGGCCGGAGGCAGCGCCCAAAATAAAACATTTAACGGCCACTTAATAGCAGAGTGCTACTAAAAGATGTAGTAGCAGCAACTGCACTCGAAGTGGAAAACACCGCAAACGTAACTGAACCACCATGGTAAAGTGCAGTGATCGGTATCTGCCCTGGGCGATGGTAAAACCCCTCTATCACTTCTTTTCTGCCTTTTAGTCGCTTCTAACGACACGCAGGAAATACATTAGGACTATTTTAAAGCCTGTACCTACAGGGCTATTGTGATGAAAAATTAAAACAACATGGATTATGACATTATGCACTTCATAAGTTGAATGTAGACAGTTGCTGTCAATCGGCCGAGATAATGTTGGGATTCTGCTCTGCTATCCAGCCTGCCTCATTTTATATTTTATTCTGTTTGTGTTAAATTCGCTGTTGCATTAGAGCATTTGTCGCCTTAGAGACATATTTTGAAAATTTTTGGCAAAAATGACACATCAAGTTTTAGGAAATATCTCAACTTGGAGCTGCTTCTGGGATGAACCAGTAACAATTCAAATGCTTTGTTACTCAGTTAGCAATTCATAATAAACAAATAATTTAACCAATGTAAAAATTTTTTTAGAAAAATAACGTTGAACAAGCTTCTTTACTCGATATTGTGTTCATCCAAATTTTGCTTAGCTTTGAACATGATCTGGTGTAGTTAATTTTTCAATTGGAGGTTGAATAAAAACATCACAGCCTTTGAGCATTTTTTATCGGCCAAAACAAAATTGTTTTGAGCCCTTTTTTTATTGGCGAAAC